>SNQJ01S0018388.1:76132-91241 GCA_010110895.2 Picea sitchensis | reverse complement strand
GTGCCCAAGTTTATAAAGCCTCCAATATTTTATTAATATTTGAAATAAGGGAGAGAGATAACTCTAGTTCAACCCCTTCGGCTCTCCACCACATTCCTTATACTCCAATCTCTCGGAGCCCTGGAGTCCCGAAGCTCCGAAGTGGCCCCAGTAGCACACATTACCACACCATTTAATATTCAAAGGAGTTGGCTTCATTTACATGAAATCATTTTAATGAACCTTAAAATAAAATAATATAATATATTATTTCATATTCCTCGAAAATTAAGCCCAAGTTTTAAAATTCTCTAATATTATATTATTATTTGACATGAGATAGATAGAGATTTCTCTGGTTCATTCCCCTTCGGCTCTCCACCATGTTCCTTATACTCCAATATCCTGGAAACCCGGAGTCTCGAAGCTCTGAAGTGACCCCACTTATACACCTTTCCACATTATTTAATAATTTAAAAATGGTTGGAATCATTCACATTTAACCATTTTAATGAATATTAATATAATATAATATACTATATTATACCTCTCGAATTTCTCACCCAGGTTTAAACGATATCTAAGGTTATATTTAATATTCAATAATATAATTAAGGAAAGGATATTCGGGTCCACACCTTCGGCTCCTCCACGCAATTCTTCATTCTCATATAACCCAGAGTTACGGAGTTCCATAGGGGACCCACTGGTATTACAACATAACATAAATAAAATGATTTTTTTTTACTTATAATATTATATATATAAGTTGTAATAAAGTTGTATTATATTAATTTGTGTTAATGGATCATTTTAATTACCATACAATGCAATTAATTATATTTATTATCTTTTTCAACCTTGCATAGAGAAGATAAGGTTCGGGCCTTCAGTGACTTTGGTTCATGAGTTCCATAACCCCAAATAACCCAGAGCCCCAGAGCTCCGAACTCTCGGAGTTCTGAAGACTACAAGAAGGCTAAATCATTTGGTCATCGTTTAATTCCCTAGTGTGTTTGACATTAAAAYGATCATAATAATCATATTATTTTGGGTCTCAGGTATTTTATTTAATCTCTTTATATAGTTTTCCTGGATTTATGAAGAGATTAAATAAAACTTTATATTCCAAGGAAATTTTCTCCATCCTGGAAATTAAAATATAATTATAATCTCTCCCTTCTCGTGGGTAAATGAGTAAAATTCTATTTTCTTTACTACTCTTACTAAATTTATGTAAAATGGTCCTAATACAAATATTTACCTCCACAGAAATTCGGTGTTTCTACCAGGATTTATTGTCCACGAAACTTTAAGGGGATTCTTCCCAAATTTAGGAGATTTAACACAACTTAAATATAAATGTTTATTTATGCCCCAAATACAATTTTGACAACTTTTGTATTTTAATTTCATTTAGACCAATTTCATGTTTATGTCCTAATTATTTTTCCTCCATAATTATTGATAAGGAATTTTGATGTTTTCCCATAGTTGAGATTATTTCCTAAAGTCCACACAGATCTTACACCTTCTAACTTTTCTGGCAGGGGATTTGAAGATATACTAAAATGGAGCACTATTACGCAAAAAAAATCGATCTCTCTTCTTTTAGAGGTGTTATAGATATTTTTAACTGCTCAGTCATCAATTTGCCAGCATGCATTAAATTGTACAGCACAGTCAACCACAACATCCACTCCCATAAATCTTACTTTATAACACAGATAGTCAAGAGACAAGAAATTTAATCCAAATAGCTTCAGCTAAGACATTCTCTTTATTCTGCTTAAATTTCTCAAGTCACTTTTGTCAGAAATTAAACTTACACAGTTCTAGAAAATAGTATAAAATTTTCTTTGATCTAATGATGCAGGAGCATCGCCAACTCATCAAGGAGCATCGCCCAAGACATGCGGGCCAGCATGGAAGACAACGAACAGCTATACAAGGCCAACAGAAACTTTTTGAATTTTCAATTAAGATGATGCGCCAATGTATAAATGAACCATTGATGTAAAACGCCTTTGTATATTATAATGGACCTTGAGCCTTTAAGCTCTCGTCCTTAGGTAGATGAGGCATTTAATAGATTTAATGTAGGTAGATAGGATTTTATTTCCAGATTAGACAGTTTTAGAATTCGAGAGGGAGAACGGAATATAGACACCCTCCTTTGTACATTGTATGATTATTCAGAATCAAGCATTCAGAAGAGAGAGCAAGCAGAGAAATTGTATGAAGAACCCCATGTACAAATTTGAATTGATAGAAGAGAGTCTTTGATTCAATTTCATGGTTGGTGTTGTTTCTTTGTGTATGATGTTTATATGCTCATGAATGTTTGCTTTCTGGTCATGCAGTTGCTTTGAATATGTTGTGTATGTGATTTCAGGGTTTCAAACTGAAGTCTGAGAGAGAGAGAAGAGAATAAGTTTCAATTTTTTCTCTGTCTAAGCCAGGATATTCCTGCATAGAGTGCAGTTGAATTCATCCGCATAGAGTTCGTTGATGAGGATCGACAGTTAAACCCTTATTCTCATTCACCCAGGAGTTGATGCGGGTTGGTAGAGTCGTGCAGGAGAAGTGCAGGTTGAACTCGAAGTCTCAGTGGCCAGTCTGAGAAAAAGAGGCATAGACTATTGTTGTCGAAGGTGTACAGAGTTTGAAAGACTCAGCACTTGGGGAGTTGTTGACAACCGAGCGCAAGGAGTGTACGCCAGTCTCTCTGAGAGAATCCGAGTTGCCAAGCTCAGGAGGGATATTTCCTTCGTAACATCTCTGAAGGAGAGCACAGGAGTCTGTGTAGAAGAAGGTTTGAGCAGAGATTGCAAGCCAAGCGTTGGAAAGAGAATTTGGAAGGAACACTTCATCATTCCTAGGAATCTCCAAAGAGGAGGAATCAATGGCCAGGATTCGCAGAGAATCCTTGCGACATACCGACAGCCGTTAGATCTTGAGGAGATGCGCACGATTTAAGTCTAAGCGTGCCAAGGAGGAGCCAAGAGTCATCGGGATTCGTCTCATCGAAGTTTGCGGAGACAGGATTTTGTTGCCTGTTGAAATCGCGATTAGATATTTCCCAACGTAACTGGAGCCGTTGATCGCCGCGGGGACACGTGGCACGAGATTTTGGAGAGTCGGGGATCGGCTTTTCGGGGTTTCCGTTGTTGTAAGAATTTCTGCCGGAGGAAACGCGAAACTCCGAATTGTGACGGGCCCCACGGGATAGCATCTGGAGATCGACAGGTGTCAGGTTATCAGAGTTCGGGGTTTGGGGAGTCTCGTGAACATCGACCATAAAAATCGCGAAAACCCGATACGCGATTTCTTGACAAGGTTAAGTCTGGAGTGGAGGACAGGTGGCATCGGGATTCGGGGATCGGAGGTCCCAGAGGTGTGAGTTCTACGTTGTTCGAACTCACGAATTCTGATTTCCCAATTGGTAAGGGAGATTATTGGAGCGTTTTTGTGGGTGAAGAATTTTCGACAGGGAATTAGAGGAGCATTTACGCTCTTCGGGCCAAAGTCAGAGAAGGTCCTGGTGGGAGCGGGGCACGTCGGTGGTGCGTGCTGCATCATCTAAACACTACAGATATCTAACCAAGTATAATTATCTAGAAATGGGATAGTGATGCAACTGCTGAAAGAGGTGCCCTTTTCCACCCAACCGTAGGCACAACAAATCCTGGGCGGATTTACCGCTAGCCACCCCCTAGCTATATCATGATGATTTGAGAGAGACTATTTCTTATGTTCAGCAACAACCAAAAATGGAGGCCACTCTCCTCCTCCCACAGGAACTTGGCGGATCATTTTTCTCTCCACCAATCAAGGTGGTCTGCAATGAGTGCTTCCTCAACCACTCATATTCTCTGCAACCCCTTTTATAAACTTGGATTGAAAACATTTCCCAGCAAATTCATGTACCCAGAATAAATTTTGTTTTCAATTCTCTTCAGAACCAGTGAGTTGCACATGCTCTCCCTCTTCAGAAATGGTCACCAGACCCATTTCCCTTGCATCATATTCCTCTTCCCATGAATTTCCATTCTTTTCTTTCCTTTCTCAACAATATTTTGTGGGTCCAAATCCCCATTTTGTGGTCAGGTCAGGAAGTTTTCAGATGGGTACTATGCCCATCTCCTAATTGACTCTTGAGGGGGAATTCCCAACTACCAACCTGACTAATAATTTATTTTTCTAGGTCAAAGGATTGTTCTGGGTATGAATAATTTAAATCTGGTAAAGTACTGGTCTGGTGGGACTCATCTCAACCATTGTTGTTTCCCCTCACCAACTCTCTCATGCATCATGATTTACCTTGTAAAACCCCTTCAGCAGTTATGCAACACTTTCTATTTTATTTAGTAACATAAATACATACATTACCTTTTATAACAAAAAGGTTCATCAATTACAACATCCAAACATATTCAGTCTACCCATAGTATTTTAGCAAGTTATATTTATATTTACAAGCTGGGGGAAAGAGGGATATTACACAATGTCTTTCCTTGATGCATCACATTCTAGGACAAAATTCTTGGTGAGGTCGGGTAGTGTCGGGACAAGGGTTGTGCACATAGCATCTTTCAAGGCTTGGAAGGATTAATTATTTGTTGGAATCCAACTGAAAGCGTTATTTTTAAGGAGAGCATTGGGAGGAGTTGTAATTTTTCCATAATTTTGAACAAACTTTTGATAATAGCCTGATAAACCTAAGAAACCACACAATATTTTAATTTTTTAGGGCAAGGCCAGTCCTTAATAGCTTCGATTTTCTTAGGTTCCACCCATACACCATCATTTCCTACAATATGACCCAGGTATTCAACTTTAGAGGTGCCAAAAGCACATTTACATTGTTCGAGAAAAAGTTTGTGCTTAGAAATAGATGGAGGAATTGATCCACATGGGTGAGATGGACTTTCCAATTTTTACTATAGATGAGAATATCATCAAAGAAAACTAAGAAAAAATGATGGAGGAAAGGACAAAAGACATGATTCATGAGACTTTGAAAATTGGAGGGGGAATTACATAGGCCAAAGGGCATGACCAAGAACTCATAGTGACCCTCATGACTTCTAAAGGTAGTCTTTGGGATGCATTCCTCTTTCATGCGTATCTGGTGGTAGCCAAAATAAATATCAAGTTTTTAAAGTATTGGGCACCACTCAATTCATCCAAAAGTTCATCAATGACAAGAATGATAAATTTGTCTTTGATTGCGAGTTTTTTGAGAGCACAAAAATTAGGACACATGCACCAAGTGCCTTATTTCTTGAGTACCATGACTATTGGAGAATAATAGGGGATAGTACTAGGACAAATAACACCTACTTATAGAAATTCTTGAACAATTTTCTCAATTTCATTTTTCTAGGCAAAGAGATGACGATAAGGGAGAACATTTGGAGGAAGACTACTATGTACTAGAGGAATGGAATGATCATGGGCACGACGGGAAGGGGAAGTCCATGGGGAGTGTTAAAGATATCTTGTTGTTGGGAGAGTATATATTGGAGGTCAAGGTGCACAGAGGGTGTATTAACAGCGTGAATGGAATGGAGTTGGGAAATAAATCCAGAATGACCTTTTTTTAGTAGCTTTTCCATTCGATGGGAATTGATGATCTCAAGTGAACCTGCTATGATGCCTTGGAACTTATATTTTTTTCCCTCTTTTTGGAATTGCATGGTCAATTCCTTAAATTCCATGAGGATGGAGCCAAGAGTGTGTAACCATCCAACATCGAGCACAATGTCACAACCACCCATGTCAATAGAAGACATATGAGATTTTAGGCGGTACTGTACAATTTGGAGGTGCACATTTTCACAACACCCGCCACATTTCATGGAACCTCCATTAGCAATCATGATCTAAAAAAAAATTACTGCACAAATATAACAATTGATTTCCTGGGAAATGTGATGATGAATACAATTATGTGTGTTTCCACTATCAATGAGGATTGTGAATTTCTTGTGTTTAATGTAGACAATTAGATTGAGGATTTGGGGAGCAGGGAAGCCATTGAGGGAAAGCATGGAAACCAACGGTTCAACTTCTAGTGGATCATAGGGCAGAGTAGGATCATTTGTTGGGGGTAGTTCTTCCACTGGGGAAACTTCGACCTCCTCATCAGCAACATCCTCGTAAATGGTTATAAAAAGATTTTGTTCCTTACACTTGTGCCCCAGAAAATATTTTTCATCACAATTATCTCAAATACCTTTGAGTTGGCATTTATCCATTTATGCTCGAGTTAATTTTTGGATCTTGAGAGGGGTGGCATGAAGGAAAATATTGGTAGGTCGAGGGAGAGGAAGAAAAGAGGGTTTTTGTTTCTGGGCAAAGATAACCTGGTGTGCTTCCTTGGAACTTTGAGAAGCTTCTGACCAAGTCTAGGGTAAATCCATGAGGACATGAGCTCATACTTCATCCTTTAGGCCACTGATAAAGAATTCCCAAAAGAAGGCATCATAGATGCCCTCTGTTCTGAAATCCAAGTTCCCAAATGTGGCAATAAAGTATTCCACAGTGCCAGATTGTTTCAACTTGGTCAAATGGCCTAGATGGTATGTGTTGGTCTCAAAGTGTTCATAATGTTCAACCACAAATTGTGTCCAATCAACATACCCTTGGTGTGATTTTTTCACCATTTCCACCATTTCCATCGTTTGAAATCCAGATAGAGGACACCGTAATGAAGTTTGGCCATCTCATCAATGATTCCATGCAAGGAGAAGTAATGTTCCAATTGAGTGACCCAGCCAATGGGATCTGAGACATCAAATTTTTTCACCTCCACTCTCAAAATATGTGGATCACGATGAAGGGGGTTGGACTGAAAAGTCTAGGAATTAGAGGAAGCAACACCTTCTAGGTCATGGAGATATCAAATGATAGGGAATTGAGGCAGTTTTCAAGGTCTTGGTTGTGGGTATGGGCCATGGTGAAAGGGAAACACAGGAATGGGGCAGGTGGGTATGCACAAAAACTAGGTTATTGGTGAAGGGTACAATTGTGATCAATGCAAAGAGAGGAATCCAATGGAATAGGTGGGAAATAAGGGTGTCAGAAAGGGTGGGTGGGTCCACACAAAGACTTACAAGTGATATATACCAATGTGATCAAGGCAAAGAAAGGAAGACATTGGGATAGGTACCAAATAAGGGTGTCGATGGGACCACTATACTCAGGTTTTCTTTTACTCCTACGAATTTATACTTTGGCCTGAAGAATATTGCAATGACGAAATGCCCAAATAGTTAATAGGGACAATTGTGTAGGAATTTCTCAACCAAGATGCAGAAGGCAGGGTTGCGCAGCAAAATATCCCTCATGATCCTTTTATGTTATGTTCCATTCCCAAGGGTTAGGGTTTGCAATTGTTCTACAGACAATGGTTTTCCCTATGTTATAGCTCTTTGATATACGTTCAAGGTCAAACAGTCTTACTCGACCCAATATCTCAGGGCACCAACTAAGGATGCTCAACCGTACCCTTAGTCGTACTACCCAATTACCCAAGTACTAGAGAGTATCTTCATTAGTGTTGTTATCAATGTCACTATAGTAGTCATTCGATCGATCAACTAATCTAGCGATGGTTTCAAGAGACCTAGGGGACTCCCTATATATCTGACGGTACTTGGGAGTGATAATTGTCTACAAAAATTTTCTGATGCGATACTACTCAAAGGGGTACCAATTGGGGTTACAGAGGTTTCCAACAAATTGAAACTTTTGTTTCAGGTAACCTCATTAAACTGCCTGTATTTTCTACGCATAGTCTTCCCCAACCATATTTTTATCCAGTAAACGACATATCTTTGTGCTTTAAAGACGCTGACAATACACATCTCTACTCTGGAAAAAAAAAAATAGTAACCCATAATTTCTATAGAGGAAAGATATTTGGTACCACTTGTAAGGTACCAAATATATTATAATAAGAAGAAACAAAAATATCATAGGAAATACCAGCAGAACATCAAAATATAGAGAATCGCAACACCAAAAATGGTAACTTTATTGATAGAAAACCAAGTTCGATTGCCTCTTTGAGGGGGGAACCTCTGGTAAAGTAGATCTCTATTACTATAATTCTCAAGACAAGACTTTCTCATGCCTTCTAATATTATTTATACTAATTCCATCTTTGTAAGAACTTTCTAAAGGAAGATCTTTCTAGAAGCAGAAGATTCTATTGAGTCTTCTTACATTCTATTTGTTCACATTATTAAATATGTCTTATTAACTAATGTCGACCTTTATTACATAGAAAATATTATTCTACCTGCATGAGGGGTCAGGGAGGTTAGGTCCCTAACACCCAATTTGAGCAAATGAGAGCTCGTCAAAAAGGTAAAGAGATGAAGAACACATTTGAAGTGGTTTCAATGGCTAAAATATCAGTTATTAGGCCCTAAAAATTAAATTACAGTCAAAACTATTTTTGGGCTTGGAAACAAATTATTTTTGAAAATTTATTTATTCAAAGAAAATTATAAACCTCTATGGTAGGTCCCAAATGATGGCATGAATATCAAATATCATATTTACTAAAGGGATTAATTCATTGCACCAAAAGGGACACATAAAACCATGATTGAAAAACAATTTCAAGAAGATGAAGAAGATATTACAAAAGAGGAAAGGAGGCAGATTCAAGAGGTTGGCAATGTGTTGTTAGAGGGTTTTCTAAGGGGTATTTTTGTTGGAAGAAATTTTTATGCCTTCCCAAATATTTTTGAATCGGTCTTCTTGAATTTCCCCTTCATGTTCCTGTATTCTCAACTCTTTCAATATTCTTCCATACATTCCCCAAGACATTTCAAGTCCAAAGGAAAAAAATCCTTGCTTGTAAAAAGTAGATGTATTTTATTTAAGTTTATGTAATTGTCATTGAAATCTTGTTGAGGTTGTTTTAGCCCTCTTGTTTCATACTTCTTTTAAACTTATTTTATTTGGGATATCACTATTAATTTCTACCACAAAGAACTATTTCAGGGCATTACATTAGTGTTTTTTCAAACTTTGAGTCTAAAGCATAAGATTTCAAATGTATTGTCCATCAAAATCATTTTTGAGTTGTAATGAAGTGGTCATCTAAATGTTTTTGATGACTTGTCCATTTTACTTTTATTTCATCTTGCAAATTCATAGCTAATTTTGGGTTCATGACATTTTAAAAGGAAGACAAAATATCCATCAAAAGCAAACTTTGTACAAATCTCTTTCAGTTATATTTATTTTCTTTTATTTTCATGAATAAAATGATGTGCTTAATGAATAAATATGCTAAGTGAAAGCTATGTTGGAATATATTTTGGGTTCTTCTCTTTAGCACTCACACATTGCATTCATCTATAGCCATACAAAGGCTATTCCAATATATCAAGAGAAGAGAACCACCTCTACAAAAACGAGGTGAGTCTTTCTTGTTCCCCACAATATTTTCTCTCAAATGTTGGTCATTTTCCCTTGACAGAAAAAATGTTCAACATCTATTTTGCTAAGAACTCAAGGGATGTTAGCTGCAATAGGAAAAACTCACAACAACAAGTTTATTGTTATAGGGTAATTCTCTCACACAGAAACTCACGCTACAGGCCTAACATCCTTGTTATTCATGCATTTTCAACTTCAAACAGCCACCACACATGTCAATTATGGTTGTCTCTAAGATCCATCACTCTGTGCTCCCTTTCTATCACAAAAACTAGTTGTAAAAACTGCTCTCTTTTTTCATGCAGATTTCCTTTTCCCCCATGCAAGTTGACTCTCACAATCCCCAATGTTGATTGTACTCAACTCCCATGATCTCATAACTATGGGATGTGACTTTTCACACCCACCTTCTTACATGTCTTTAATGATTGTACTTTTATACACTCAAGAGGAAAATTAGAAGGTTTATAAACAATGATAATTTTAGAAAGTGGGTTGAAATTAATAGATATGGGTAATTCCCCTTTGGGCCCATGTGTCCATCTGCATCCAATGATAAATTTATTTTATTATTATTTGATATACAATATTTACATATTACATCATTGGCCCATGGCCATATATCATATTTACATTATACATGACTAAACTAAGGATTAAACACGAGGATGTTACATCCATCTTCTTCGAACTAGAAGAGAAAAAACAAAAAAAAAACTTTACATAAAAAATAGCACTGGATGTTTCCCCACATTCAATGAACACATTGGCTATTAATGCATGATTCCAATGATTTTATAGTTGACCAAGCTCCCATAAAATTTATGTTTAATAACTAGTCTGCAAATAGGAGGGTATTTTTACTTCAATGTTGCAAACTAAATACTTATCTTGGGTATACTCTTTGCTCTCTTTTTAATTTTCAATCCACCAAACCAGGTTGTTGTAAAAAACATAAATATATATAATATGTAAATATAAATAACTAACAAGTAATATTTAATTATGAAGAGACATGACATATGAAGTTCATGTCTCTTACGAAAGGGCACCCCTGCGTGGGTATATATATAAGCCCGCATCCTCATTGTAGCTCCTCTCAATTATATCATCTTATTCATATTAATATGTTTACTATCCTTAATAGATTATTGTGTAATGTCCTACTTATATTGGATATTTGCATAGTGAATCGGCGAACATGCGAAAAAAAAAAATACTGTCACAATCCATAACCCAATCAAAATAAAAACTAGCTGATGTTGACCCTTGGAATTGAACGGATTATCAATCTGTACATCAAGTTTGTGGAGTCATTCATACTTTCAATCGGTACAAAAAATATTATGTGCACTAATTCCATACCAACCCCAATACCCACCACCATCCATCGTTGTTGGGCCTTAGAAATGTCACATTTATATCATCTTTTCCCTTCACCATTCCTTACATTTCATGGTCCTAATAAACCTTTTATCATACCATTTCCATAATGATATTTGGGTTTCTCTTTATTATTTTCCATTCCATTCATTTTAGTATTATAAGTGAATTTGTGATTAAATTTTAGAAATTAACATATTTTCATTATATATCAAGGTTGGATGAGTTTGATGATGTGTGCAGGCATATTTGAAGATTTCAACAAAGTCAAATATTACCACCTAGCCTCAAATTCGAATTTCATCTTCAACATAAAAAAATATTATGTGCACTAATTCCATACCAACCCCAATACCCACCACCATCCATCGTTGTTGGGCCTTAGAAATGTCACATTTTATATCTATCCTCTTTCCCCTTCACCATTCCTTACATTTCATGGTCCCATTAAACTTCCATCATACCATTTCCATAATGATATTTTGCTCTCTCTTTATTATTTTCCATTCCATTCATTTTAGTATTATAAGTGAATTTGTGGAAAATTTTGAAATTAACATATTTATTATATATCAAGGTTTGGATGAGCTCGATGATGTGTACATTTGAAGATTTCAACAAAGTCAAATATTACCACTCAGCTCCTCAATTCGAATTTCATCTTCAACTTTGAAGATTTGAAGAACATTTGGGACAATCATTCAAGCATATTCTTCAAAGGAGAAGATCATGGAGATTTTGATAGGATATCTTATCCAAGATATGTTTGGAGGATTTGAAGGAATAAGTTGAGAGAATAGTGGATCTGTAATTATGACACTCTTCAAGACTTTCATGTATATAAGAGAGTGTTCTCTCTTCATGAAGAGGCATGTAATGCATAATTTAGTTTTGTAATTAGGAGAAGGGGATTCTTAGCTTTGATTATTTCATTGTTATTCTTTTATGCTTTGTCATTTGATTCTTGTAATATAATTTGAGATTGATTTATTGTGTGAGCTCACATATGTCTTTTTTTATTCAACTCTTCACATGGTGCATTGCTTTCCTAGATTAATTTCTTGCTTTCCTAGTTAGTCTTTCAATGCTTTCCTAGATTAATTTCATTTCAGCAATTTGGATTAGATTACTTCTCCTTCAGTCCTGCATATATAGTGTGTGTGATTCGTAAGCCTACGAACCTCATATTGACAAATTAAATAGTTGGGCAAGTACTACAACGGAATTAAACGACAATGTTTCCTCCTAACATTTTGGCGTCGTTGTCGAGGAAGCACGATGGATTGAAGTATTAGTTTGATTTTTTTTTTCATGCAAGTGTGATTAGTCATGCTCCTGACTCTGAGGTGACATATGGGTAAGGGCATGTAGGGAGTGTTTCAATTCCTTCAAGCGTAAGTGTAGATTTCATTTTCCGCAAGTGTGAATTTCAATTTTAGCAAGTGTGTTTTCCGCAACTGTGAAGAGTATTTGTTTTCAGCATGAGTGTTTAATTTTTGTAAGGTGTGATTTTTACGCAATTTGTTTCGATTTTATTGGTGTTGTAAAAATCCCTTTTTCAATATGTTTTAACAATGAGTGTCAACTTGGAACTGCTCACTCAGATCCTCGTGAAAGTCAGGATCTCTTCTTCTCTAGAAGAGCAGATCTTGACAGTAATTATAGACTCAAATACTCCTTCAGAAAAGCACGAAGATTCAACATCTGAAGAACCCTACATATTTGATGATGAACAATCATTCAAGCAGGAGATAGAGGAAGATGAAGAGAAGTTACAGCAAGATCTGAGCGAGGAAAAATGTGCCTACGAAAGTTATATCGAGCAATGGTTCCAGGTAAGTACTTGATTAGATCCATTTTTTTATTTTTATTTAGGAAGTTTGCAGTTACAGCAACTAGATTCATTCACTCTCGAATATTTCCATTATTCATTTCAAAAATTACCACTAAACATATTGTTGTTACTGTGACGTGAATGGATCCATTGGAATTTTGACTACACGTAACTAATCTTTAAGTTTCAATTAGCATAGAGTAGGTAGGCTAATGAATAAAACAACATTTTTTCTCTAAATTTTTTTGAATAAGTATGCTCTACTCCGCGCTTCATGCGATTGCGGGGATCAGAAAGTAGAATTCCTAAAGTTGATTTCAGGAATAATTTTTAATTTTCAATAATTTTGTTCCATTTTCTCACAAATTTTTAATAAGTTGTGCATTGAATTTTTAAGTTCTTTTGATTTTCTGAAAACATAGGAAACAAATATATATATACGATAATAAAAATATAAAAAATTCTGCATCCTTTGATCTGCAATTAAAAACAATAAATACATTAGGATTTATGAATACAATAAAAACAAAACAAAACAAAAATTATAATAATACTGCAACAGCAGTTGAACAACGTTGAAACAACGGCTGAAACATTGCAAAACCTGCAAACTTCTCACTAATATGAGAGCGCATCGATGCCATCTTTTTGCCTTCATCCTTCTAATCTGTAAATGTGGTCGAAACTGTGTTTCCCACTTGCTCTAGATTGTGCACTATCCATGCTAAAACCTGCAACAAAACAAAAAAAATAAAATAGACATGACATGAGTATTAATAATATGATGCCCCAAAACTATTGCACTAAGAACGCATTACTGAGAAAGACGAGAAATATTAAGAGTGCATTTATCCTTCGGTCTATTTTTCTCCTTCGCCCTGCACTATTGTTGAATTATTTTGTGGTCCGAACTATCTCTGGAACTTTTGATTGAAGTTTCACTGCCCACGCCACACTTGCAATAGCCATGCTCTATTGCCTAGTCTCCAAATTGCTTGGAAAATTTTGTGTAGACTGTCGTTTAGCTCTCTGATTTTCTTATGGATCTCGATCCTAACCACTGAATCAGCTTTTATTGCAAAACAAGAAAATGGATCGGGTTAGCTTGGTGTGTTTTTTGTAACTCCTCAAACGAAGATCTCAGCGATGATTTTTCGGTGTATCGACTCTCTCCCTTCACGGCGGTAGCGAATCTTGTAAATCTATAAGTAAGATTGCATATTCGTGTAGATCTCAGTCCTCTTGACCTTTGGGATTTTGTAATTTAAGGAGGTGTTAACTAGCAGAAGGTTATTGTGTCCTCAATGTTGTGTGCAATGGCATGCAGGTTTAGATTGTTCTGAAGTGCAGACATTATCAGATTTTGAGAAAGCATCCAACGACCTCATTTTCAAGCTATATAGAAACGAACGCACCCTCTTCTCAATGCCAAGAAATTAACGCCACTTCAAAAATCGATGTTGAATGGAATTCATTCATGTAAAGAGAGAAGCATTGTTTACCCCGTATCCAGAGGCAATTTACCCGAATCACTAGGTATTCATGAAAATAGGTGAGTTGCGCCAAACATGTGTCATGCATGCGGACAAGGTCGCACACATCCCAAGTCACCCCTGCTAAAGATTATGGGAATCATGATGCCCCCTAATTACTTCTATTACTGAGGCATGATTCCCATTAAAAATCGTGAAGGATAACAATTTGGTGTAATATATGTCCAAATCGTGTCGAATTGGTGATTTCCATACCAGCTTGATTGATGCATAGTGTTCACCTTTCGATCACACTCACTTGTTTACGTGCGGATTTTATATTGTATGAGCACGTTTCAGGATATTGGAATCTTCTCCCACGGGAATTTAATCTAAACCATTATGATGAGGATGATCTCATGATTTCCCCCTTTTTGATGATACGTAACCTCTGTCATTTGAATTTGGTGCAATCATAATATCTTGATGGCTTATTCGATAGGTATTCAGACTAGTGGATTTGGAAATTTTCTCCATCTTGAATTTTCCAGCAACAATCTTTTCAGTTAACCCCCAATGATTCATTTTCACGTGAAGTCTACATCTGGATGTTGCGTAAAATAGTAGTGTCGAATTCACCTTTGGCTTTAGCGTACTCAAGGAAGAAAATTCTACAATGATTCCCATGTTTTTTTTATGTATGCGCAACCAGACGATAATCATATTGGAAACCAAGAAAATATATCTTTGTGTGGTGATAAGCTTTATTGAGATTGGTTCATCACAATTGTAGACATGGCATATTTCTTTCTCTTTTGTTTTTTTTGTTGTTTTGAAAAAAATATATAAAATCATATATAGTGTTTGTTTTCTTTAGGGTTTGGTAAACAAACAAAACTTCAAAAAAATAAAATAAAATAAAGAATAATAATAAAATAATGAAACACAAACAATAAAACTTAACAAAAAGAAAAAA
>SNQJ01S0018388.1:32368-43695 GCA_010110895.2 Picea sitchensis | reverse complement strand
CATTCACTACAACTTTTCAATCAACAAAATTACCATGCCGAGTTTATCAAATTGTTTGTTATAATAAAAAATGTAGTGTCTAAATACCAAAACCAACACCACTGTCAACATAATCAACAAAGACGATCCAGAAATCGAACATTGTCGACCATACACCAACCACTCATAGCAACCAACAGTATACCCAGCAGGCCATAACGGTTCCCTCCATCAAAACCCGGGCTAGAGAATCAAGGGTTCGCTATGTGGACCAACACGGGGAACTGGAGTCGACTCCCATCATCATGTGAGAACCTCTGAGACCAACAATGCACACACATGGTATACCACAAATGACTTCGTAGACATGGTGACAACTCCCGTGATAGGAGAGACTATGAACATGGGAGTAAGGCTCCACTTCGGCCTTCTAACAATACTTAGAATACGCAGGGTGTAACTCTCGTGGCTTCTCCAATCAACCAACTAACAACAATGAGATGGAACATAGCTGAGGAGAAGCAATATAACCCACTGCGCAATCATCAGTAGCATGAACAACCCATACCCAAGTGAAACAATGTGCAGTGACACAAGGCATTTCAAAACCAATAAACCCCATAACAACAAAAGATTGGGTATGAGATACGAATGCGTGGATACAACTAGCCACTCTAGGCCAAATGAAACCCTCCAACTAAAACCAACAAGGATGATAGAGAGCCTTTATGGCTGCTAACACTCAGAACAACCAATAACACTGTGACTTCAACCATTATTTCCATGAAAACCATCAACGATTCATTCCAGAAAAATATCACAAATTTACATAGTTACCAGACTTAAAGAAAGCACAGACCCATACATTCTGAGCCAATATCTATTTCATAACCAGAGCGGATTCATGGATGAAAAAAAGGCATACCTGTAACCTAAATCACCTTAAAATGCGAGTTGGACGAGCGGTTCTTCCTCTGCTTGAAAGTCGGGGCCTAACCACAACAAACACAGTTGAACAATAGCTTGACTAGGGTGGCGACCAGTGGAAGGAGTAAGGGTGACATGCAGTAAATGAACGTCGCTTCCACCTTCCAGTCATTCAATTCTTCAGTACACGCCAACCCATTAATCCATTAACCATTCAATTAAACCATGCATTGTAATTAGCATCTATCACTTGTCAAACGTGCCACCCACATCATATCTTACCATTTCCAACTATATGATGATGCATATTAACCATGTCTTTGTATAACTCAATAAATAGCATAGCTATTAAATGTTTAAAATAGGATTATCATTGATCATTTCAATTTCAATGCATGTAGAGTAGTATATTAGCATAGTCTAGTTCCTTCCTTTTGCACTTTGTTACATTTCTTTTATTTCCTTCCCATTGCTCTTATATATTATTACTAACATGTCTCTTGTGCAAGTGTCCTAGTAATGGATTCAAGAATAGATAGCAATGATAACAATGGATAACATAGGCCTTCGTAACATAAAATTTGAACCTAGAGCAGCATAAAAAACACATAACATGCCTTATCCACCATCCAATTGTTGCAATTAGAACCAACACATAATATGACTTATCCATCGCCAATGAAACCAATATTTCATCAACCATGTAAGCAATGTCGAACAATAGCATAAACATGAAATAAGAATCAGATCTGATCTCCCAATCTACAAGGGGGTCCCACCTACTAGTATTATTTATCTTGTTAGCTTATAATAATAGGCTTTAGCAATACTTCGAGGGAAAAACCTCATTGAGATTTTAATCATCAACAGTTTGGAGACAACTTATGTCAAGCTGTTAGAAGTTGTTGCCGAACATCAACAATCTTTTCCAACATATATGAAACTTCATCCATGCGAGGAAAAACGTATGTGCGGTGCATCTCCTTACATAACGAGCAAGGAAATTTGAATTTACCCTTCTTACTTCCAACTTGATTATCACTAGTTGATGGTTTTTCATCAGCATGTCCTGCAATGATTGATGATTCAGGTTGATGACCCTGAGACCACACTTCTACAACCTTGAGAATACTAGGGAAATCCTTAAGAAGGTGGTCACCCTTAATTTTTTTTCAAGGAATTTGGGTTTGTGATGTGTCTTTGTAGACTTGTCGACATGATTAACACTCCCAACATGATGATTAATAGTTGTTTTCTCGCTTCTAACATGTCCTGTAGTGTTTGGAAGTTTCCCCCCTATCTTATTTTTCTTCTTCTTAATCTTCCTTTTCTTCTTCTTCTTATCCACGTGGTTACTAGCTACAAATATTTCACTAGGCGAGGAGGAATAAATGGAAGAAGACCCTACAAGAGAAAAAGGTAGAGGATCGACATGAGGTTGATGGTCCCGAGGTTGAGTACTTACAAACGAAGCACTAGGAGAATTTACGTTTATTGGAGTGGAAAACAACCAAATCGATAACTTAATAGTGATTCTAGGAAGAGTCAAAGTAGCAATGTAAGGAGGACCAACGTGTCCCACAGAAGGAGAAACAAATGGTATCCTAAGAAAATGAGTCCCTTCATTGGTATTTCCAGGAACTTATGCCATAGACACAGACTCAATCCTAAGGGATATCTAGGGAGAACAAATAACACATGCTAAAAAATCTAGGAAGCAAACCAAACAAACAAATCTTTTCACAGTGAACGCGTTATTTGGTGATGAAATCCAACATCATAAGATCAAAGTGAGAAGGCCAGGTTGGGATAGAGTGAGTGGATTGGTTACATTGGCAACCTTCTTAATGGACTTACACCTTGGTGCAAGTTATCTCATGGTCTATCCATGGGTTACCCTCCAAGGAGCCTGAGTGATTTTGACCAACGTCTGACCCAGGTGCAAAAATGACTCCCCTTTGTTGTCACCTTGTGTATGAACCCTAAAGATAAATGAAACTAAGGTTACCAAATCACAGTCAGCCTCCAGGTGGGTACAGTCGACAATTGAGATCGAACATATGGGCGGGATATCAAGTTTGAAATTATTCTAGAGGATTGAAGACAAGAGGGCCAATAAACTCCAGAGGACCTCGAATGGATTCAAAGTTCATGAAGCACCAAGACCAAATGAAACCATTGGTTTCTTAAGAAAAACCCCCAATATACACTCGTTCCTCTACAATTGGTTGAGCCTCAGAGGGGCAATCTGTGTTTCTCTCCCTCACACGACCTCGTGTTTAGCCCCTGTGTGAGAGGGGGATCCCCGACTATGCTTATATGAAAATTGGATTTACTCTCCCTATCACAAGATTCTATGCTTGTTTGTGGCTTTAAAAAATTATTCTCAACACCCGTTCCAAATCCCTACACTTAAGCTAATGTAGGTTTGCAGAGTGATATAAAGAAAAATTTCTAGATAGATTTTAAAATTAGCGTTTTGATTTTTAGGCTGTTGTTTACTCAAGGGTATGGAAGTGAAACTTATGATATTTGTGACTTTGAATCCAAAAGAGTGCAACCAAATGAGATGAAAATCTTTCTGTTCGATGAAATCTATCTATGGAAAGGAGAAGAGTATTTTTCCATTCACAAATGCATAAACACAATGCAGTTTACCTAATGAAAACTATGAACATGTGCCACCCAAAACTTTGAATGCAATCAATTTCTATTTGTTTGATTATAAATGCAACGAACCTAAATCAAATTCAAGTTCTTTCTACTTCCTTACTTTCAATGCAATAATCTAATGCAAATACAAAGGAATATGAAGTAAAAATATCGAACAAGAAATGCACTCAAAACTGATGGGAACTGAGAGAAACCAAGTATGAAATAAATTTCTCAATCAAGAACTCAAAAGGTCATCAAGTACTCAAAGAAAAAAAACAATGAAAAATAGAAAGAGGAAATCACTCAACAATCCTTAAAGATGAGCATAAAGAAACAAATATTCAAGCTAGGTTGTGGTAAGGAAAATAATCTCAATCATTCAAAAGAGTTAGATGTTCTAAACAAGATTGAAAAGAAACTCAAGACCAATCAAACCTTTGCAGACTCTTCCAATCAATCAGATAATTAAAAATATCATGAGACAAAGACCAAATTAGTGAAAAGCAAGGTGAACCAATATCGCAACGTAGAAGAGGTTTGCAATCTCAACAAAGACAAAAATGAGTGATAAGTATCAAATCCTCAATCCAAAAAAATTCAATGAGAATTAGGAGTCACTGGGGAAAAAACCTCTCAAAGGAAGATTGAGAAAAAATAGAAAGAAAGAGGCAACAAAGTCTGAAAAGAGAGATTGGCGCCCCTGTTCTCAAGGAGACATAGTACCATTCAAGAAAATGGTGCCCCCTAGGAGGCTTAGGGAGAGAACTGGTCAGGTAATGGTGCCCTTGTATGCACAACAGGGGAGAGCCAATCATGTTGGAGCAAAGACACCAATCATGATTTCATTATTTTATCAAAATTTTGAGGGGATATTTTTGGAAGAGAGATTTACTAACAAAGACTTTGAACTGGGTAGATTTTTTGAAGAGCAATTTTTTTAAGGGATCACCATAAGTTAGACACAAATTTACAAAGGAGAAATTCCAGGTATGGGATATCATTCTATTGATCATTTTAATATTTCTCCTATTTGATTCAAACAATTTTTAGTGAGCAAATATTTTTATCCAGCATTGGTATTACAGCCAATATCTTGGCATAAAAAAAAGGATGTAAAAATCTTTCTTTATGTGGAGGATAAGTTTTATCTCTTTATGTGGAAAAAATTCTTACATGGAGGAGTAAAAAAAGAAAATATAAATATTTATTTACCTCGAGGACAAATTTTATAAGTATTCACGTAAAAGTGAATAACTTGAAAAGGAAAAAAGGTAACCATAATTTTTCTTTATGTGTCACGTAAAAGTGAATAATGTGAAAAGGGAAAAAAGGTAAAAGTAATCTTTCTTTACGCAGGGGATAAATTTTATAAGTATTCACATAAAATTGAATAACGTGACAAGGAAAAAAGGTAAACGTAATGTTTCTTTACGTGGAGGATAAGTTTTATAAGTGTTCATGTAAAAGTGAATAACATGAAAAGGAAGATGGTAAAAGTGTGAAAGTAAATAAAGTTGTAAATATATATCCCCACCTTTGCTGCTTCACCTCGCTAAAATGGTGCACAAATATACACCTCCAACCAGTAGAAGTATGGAAGATCTAAAAAAATAAGTTGGAACAAATGGGAAAGGAATTCAATACACTCAAAGATACAACAAAAAAAAATAATGATAATATAACAGATGAGATAAAAATAAAGTAACGACACACTCAAACAAATGATAACACAAAATCTTAAAGGTGAAATTATGGCTGAAATCAGGATTGAAATGAAAAACAATATAGATGCCATGAAGCAAGATCAGGATAAAAAACATGGTGAGCTTGTAAAACTATTGAAAAATAAAGGTTTTTGATGTCACAACAAGCAAGGGAGTACGTCGATATGGAGAGAGAATGATCCCAAGATAAATTTTGAAGATAAGATATACAATGATGATGAGAATCAAATGTCTATAGAAGAAGCTATTGTGATTTCCAATGATGATCATGTAGAAGAAATTCAAGTTAATCTAGCTACAAAAAGAACCTGTGGGTCAACAATCTATAAAAAAATTGTTACGTCGTCAGCAAGAGTTAGAGACACAGATACACGATCTTTCTAAAGTTTGGCGAGAATCAAATCGTGAGCTACTAGTTCATATGGAGAGAGATAGAATATTTAACGACACAAAAACCTATCATAATAGAGACCCCTGTACAACATTTCCCACCATAAGAATTTCAAAGCATCATATAAATAACAATACGGTGGATTCAATTATGGACAAAGAAACATGTACAATTGAAGACCTCTTTGACAAGGAGGAAATTATTCAAGAATACAAGACTATCAACAATTGCCTTCTTAATTTTCTTAGAGGTAAGGAACAAATGCAACAAATGCAACAAATGATATGGTACATGGTAGAAGAGATACACGAGTAGGCATAAAGTGAATAAGGTTTCAGGTTTCAAATTGTAGTGGAAATCTATGATTTCGCTGAGAAGGCATAGAGAGTGGTTGTATTCCTGCCGAGGAATTTGAGATTCAGGGAATAATTGACCAAGGGTATTATTTGAGCGAGTTCATTGTACATGCATGCTAATGCTACCTCTCATCAAAGGGCTCTAGGAGCTATAGTAGAGTTTTTGGATAATGCAATGAAGATTTTACTTATTACCTCTCAAATCCTTTAGATGGTGTTGTGTTGGATCTTTTCATGAATTTTATTACCATGTTTATGGAAAGTCCAGTCTATGCCAAGGCAAGTCCATTATATGCCAAGAACCCTTATTTAAGGGCATATATGGTGGAGTTTTTGAATTCTTGGATGCGAGACAAAAGTAAGTTACCAACAACGATTAATCATTTTGAAGGACATCACCTTGCCCAATAGTATCTTGTATTTCACCTATGAAGCTTTATGTGGACATTGAATTTACTCAGTCACATACTTAGTTCTATGATAAGTTCAACACATGCCATAATATTGCAGAACTACTAGAGTATATGTGGCTAGTTCCTAGTCATCATAAGGCATGGATAAGGGTTGCACATATACATAAAAAGGGAGTGCAAGTGAATTTTCTTATCAACGATAGTATCCTTCTCATTGATGATAATTTGAATAAGATACCTGAATTGAAAATAATGGAGACTAAATGGAAGAATGGGAGCATTGACCATCCCAAGAAAGACAGGAAAATTTTGATAGTTGTATCCTTCGTTACCTTTTCTTTGAGGAAAAATCAATTTTAAGGGAAGGGAAATATTATATACATAATTAATAAAGCTACAATAATAATAAAATAAAATATGAAAACGTAATAATAAATAATAATAATAAATGTGAAGTCATGACTCTTTGTAAAGGGGCACCTCAGGCTATATTTAAGCCACCCCACTCCCCACCCCCTCAATGTAAATCATCATTCAATATTTTTTTAATACTAAAAGCATCATGTTTTAAATTTGTTCATGGGTTTGGTGATGCGTAATAAACAATAAGGAGGCACCGATGCTTCTATAACTTTATAGGGCGCTATGTCAATATAACAATTTGTAAGAAAAATGTTTTCGATTTCATAATAACACAATAATCATATCCCAATGCATATACATATGTGTAATGCACCAGTTAGTACTATTTAATCATATGCACCACTTATTTTGTAAAATATATTTCATAATTTCTTTATTTGACGATTCCTAGTTTTTTTTTTTTTAAGAAGATGAGTGATAGAAATTCAAGGAAAATGACTTATTGCAGGGAGCATGATGGTAGCTCATCCCAAAAAGAGAACAACAAAATTTCTTTAAGTTTTATTAGAAATTTAATATATTTGAATTATCTGTAGGTTTAATTAACAATGTGTATAGGTTAAAGCATGTCATGCAGAACAAAAACTTGAAGAAACTCGATAATATTGTTCACAATTTGAGTGTAAAAGAGAGTAAAATATTTATTGAAATGTTGCAAAGGGAGGAATTAGGTGGAGAAAAAGGTTACAAACATGAATTTTTTCATTGACATTTTACTAAAAACAAATTTCTTAACATTAAGCACTTGATTTAACACTTTTTTAATATTGTGGAGGGAACGATATGTCGTCCTAAGAAGATAAAAAATATGAAGGATGAAAATGATGATGACTTGGTCCTTAGTTCATCTAGAGTGGTGTTGGAAGTTAATGTGAGGGGGAATTTTTTTTACAAAACTATGAGGGATATAGTTGAAAGAACGTATAGACATACTTTCCACTTACAATACAAAAATCAACCCATTGACTCCAATATTATTGTTCTTTTCGTTTTTCAAGAAGATTATGCAAATTCCAAGGGACAAATGAAGGGAAAACCAATACATGCCCTTAGGGATGCCCAAAAATGTGTGTAAGGAGATGGTAAAAGAAATGAATATAATTGCATCACAGGAAGAGCCATCCCAACAACAACATGCATCAAAGGTATGTAATCATTGATTTATTCTTTTATGTACATTGAATTTAATTATCACATGAAATAATAATTTTTAATTGTTCTTTTGTAGAAAGGAAAATAAAAAATGGAACCCAATCAACACATAAGACAGGACTACGAGGAAGCAAAGAATTGATTGCAAAGTTTGTATGTACTCACATTTTGGGCCTTACTTAAGATTTCATATTTGTTTTGATCTTTATATTTAAATAATCAATTTAAATCACCCATGGATGTCATCCAATAGGTGCTATACAAAGAAGAGTCAATCGAAGAATTGATTGACATTGGGTTAAGTATGGGTTGTGAGTATATGTTGAAGTATTAAGGTTTAATTGAACAATTTGTAAGTAGCTATGTTGTTTAACTTCCCTCGTTTTATAATTAATGGAACAAAAATAAACCTTGATATTAATTATATCGACCATGCTTTGTCATGGCGTATTAAACATGCATAAAACAAAGTATGGAGTGCAACCAACAGAAGAGATTTTGAGAGATGGCATGCAACAAGGATTTGAAATAAATGTGTATTGTTTATGAAACAATCGCTACTATGGTACACATTTTTATTTACCCAATCATGTATGTTTTACTGTATAAATGTATATTTACTTATTACACTTTATTTCTATGTTTGTAAATGGAACATGAAGAGGCTGAACATAAAAAAACAAGTCAATCAAGAAAACATTAGATTAAATAACCAAAGTATAATATCACCTATTAGTGATGAAGAATTGATGCATGCACACAAATCAAGTGATGACAATAGTTCAAGTGATGAATGACGATCAATATAATTGAATGTTACTGCAAATTGTATGTTTTGGAATATTTGTCTATGAAAATCAAGGATTTTGTTTAATGTACTTGACAGATTGTCCCAATTTCCTGGGGACATATTACCAATAAGTGTAACAATTCCATATTGGTCGCGTTTTGATTATTGTGGACCTTTACATTTTCCCATTTTGTATGATGATGGGTTTCTTATTCATATATAATAAAATAGGTTTCTTATTTTATTGCATTGTCGAATGTTGTAAAATGTTGCATTGGTGATTAATTAATATATGGATGACTTACATTATTACAAATAACAAAGGTGTAATCCCTTGGATAATACATTAATGCAATCATTATATCCAAACACAATAACAAAAACATAAAAATCAATATTATTACAAAAAACATTTGATTTTGAGATTATTAATTGAAAATTTGTAAAAAAAAATTAATTAAAATATATACATATCAATGCATTGCATTGTTTTTGCCTCACTATACTGTGTGTGCCATAAAATAGATAGTGGTATATTTTTATGTGTCATCAACATCGGTGCTAAAAATTATGAAAAACATCATTAATTTAAATGATATAACGTATGATTATATTTATAGTTTCAAAATATTATGGTGTGCATGATTACAATACACACTGGTGCTTTACATATAATATATGCATTGGTGATTTACATATAATATACACATCGATGCTTAGTAACACATAATATAATCGATATCTCACCTCAAATGTTTGAAATTTCACTTCCCTTTGGTGCACATGGTAACAGAGGCATCCGTGCGTATAAATTATATGAGCATCGATGTGCCATAAAACAACAAAGAATGACCTTATGCATAATATTATACAAGAACCAATGCATAATTATAACAAACAATATGAAACCAATTCATAATAAACATACGAGCCTTGGCGCTTTTAGTTTTAATGTATGCACCAGTGTGAGTTTCTTAAGAATGCACCAACGTGTGTTACCAATATGAGCATAATGTTTTTTTACCTCCGCTAAAATCTATTTCTGCCCTTTTTTTAGTGACAGGGTACATCCATTAACACCTCCTCTACGAATAACAAAGGATGTAGTAGAGTTTTGTTTTGAAAAATTTCCCCAAACTTGTACGACTAAAAATCTCTGTCACAAGGTGTTCTCCTTGTAGTGTAAAAAGTAGATTAGAAAGCAATGCAGCCTTATCAAACCCTTGTTTGAAAATCTAGAAGATATTGGAATACAAATTTGACACTCATACATTTGTGAAATAACAAAATGAAATGAAAATTGGCATTACCACTTAGCAATGCATCAAATAGAGATGAGAACAATGTACACTAGAAACAATTGTCACAAATTTGAGAATGAGCACAAGTATAGTCATAGAGACGAAAACAATCTACATCCATGCATAAGAACAATATTAAGTTGAACATCCTTTTAAAAAAGTGGAACTACAACCATCAACCACACTCATTTGAAAACTAATAGAATTAAATTTACATGACTGTCATTGGTTACCAATGGACTTATTTAGAGACACTTGAGAAAAATCATATGGTCTCTATAGACCAATACACGTAAAAGAACAATGGAGCTATGACCACTCCAAAAAATAATTTTAAACAACTACAACCCAACTTACTACACCTCGATGAATAAAATAAAAGTGGAAATCTACGTCAACAACCTCCAATTCTTTTTCAGAAATCAGTGAAAGCAATGAATAAGAAAGCCAACTCACTAGCCTACAACTGGTATTGATAACTCCAATGTTCACATTCGCACATAAAAAGTCAAAGCTCCAAACTATAACCACAAGAACAACAATGAAGATAACCTCATAGCCCAATTTGACACATGAAATATCATTGCACATGGCATCCATGACAACACAATGACACATACAACACAATGAGGACAAGAAGCATCTCACAACAACCCCACAGATGAGAAAAGGACCCAACTTCCATAACCAACCATAAAGGACCAATGCACCCAAAATAAAAACAACCATTAACATAAGATGCAACACCAAAGGACCTCATCCATGTGCCTTGCATCAACCCTAATGGATCGCAAAAGGACCAAACTAGCATGAGTTTTTGGACACACCTACCACACTTAGAGGGGGGGGTGAATGAGTGTGGGGATTTTTTCCCAAAACTTCCCTCTTACACAAAAAATCCTTAGTTAACATTCAACATTTGATCATTAATCATTGCTTTCATTTATAATCAGTTAGATGTGAATACATATCAGCAACATATATCAACAACATATCATCAACAAATCATCTCCACAAGGAACACAAGATGTATGTACAATTTTTCTTTTTATTATGGACTTCAATCCGGGGATTTTTCAGCAACAACTAAACATAGTATAAATCGACAAGAGCACCAGCTCTATATGCAAGACTCAGCTTACATTCTTAGCACCAACTGAGATGAGGCAACAATCCTCAACAGATATCAATCTATCAACATAAACAAGTGCATCAA
>SNQJ01S0018388.1:0-16035 GCA_010110895.2 Picea sitchensis | reverse complement strand
TTGTGTCATGTTTTCATATGAATCATGCATGTTGCATCATATTAGAATTGTAGTGTGTCGATATTTCATATTGGGTGTTGTAGTTCATCTTACTTGCATCGTATTAGTGTATTTTTAGCATTGAAATACAAATATTTTTAGTCATCCCATGTAACACACCCGAACCCTAAGTACCCTTTCTAGGGATGGGGAATCCAAATTTTTCTTAATATAATCATCTCAATTTCTCTGTCTGAGGTATTCATCCTCTTCTACTCGCCCGTAGCTTTCTGACGACTTCTAACAATCTCAAATTTGAGCTTTGGATTGCAATTTGTGGCGTCCTGAAGTTCTTTGGGTGTTCTCAATTATGGTCCACGTGGCTCCCACATGGTTCCATATCATTCATTACATCTCCAAGTACCCTCGTCCACAGTGGAATTCCATCCATATTCCAATCGAACGACGAGACTTGATCCTCATTTAACACCTAATATAGAGGGGAGTTCGACGTTCCGCGCTTCGGCGTTGAACACCCTTTTTTCCTTCTTGCACGCATGTCCTGTGAAGTCCCGAATTATCGAACTCTTGAAGGAGACCAAAATATCTCCTCGTGGCTTTAGCCTTCGATCCTTTCAACTTCTCTATGACACTACACCCTAAACTTATGGAGTCCCGAAGTCCCAGACTCCCGAAGGGTCCACCCTCGCACGTGGTGACGTATTAAATGCAGAGGCAAGGATAGGTGGGTCTCGATTACTCCATCCACCAGATAGACCAAGAAAGTATGTGCCAAGGGTGACACGCAGAAAGGAAGATATGACATGTGGCCCCTATAGTGGGTGACACGTGTCACGTTTTAATGGGCACATAGGGTCTGCGAAACATACGAATCCAGGTGACACGTGGCATGTCAATCGTAGGTCCACGTCACCCTAGGTGATGTTAGTGTACCACATCACTCTAGGCTGAAATCCTTCCACCATCCTTAGATATTATGGTCAATATGTATCCATGTAGACCCCTTGATCTACGGTCTCCATTACTTCGTAACTTCGATGTTCAGAGGATTCACTGTGTGACTTCCTCCTAGCTCTCGAAGTGGTCAACGTTGGGCTAACCCCGGTCTATATCTATGGTAATGGGAGATCCAGAAGGGTCCCTATATCTACGATTCTCATTACCTAGCAGCTCTAACATTTAGGGGTTGCGGTGTTATGGCCGCTCCGCTCTCCCAAAGTAGGACTTCGTTGAAGTACCGTACGTGAGTCCCTCCACTGAATGATTAAACGATTAAGAGGGGTTCTTAACGGAATCCCCAAATCCATGACTCATAGCAATTCGTAACTCCAACGTTCGAGGAATTTGGTGTTATAACACCTCTGTTCTCCCAAAGTAGGACTTCACCGGACTTACCTCGACGTAGATCCAATGACCAAGGGGACTCTCGAATACCCTTGTATCTAGGGCTCATGTTACTTCAAGATTGTTAAATGGGTCAGGGTTTAACGTTGGGACAGGTCTACCTGCCAGGGTTATGGAAACTTCCAGATGTCGGTCAACCTCATGGGTAATCGTAACCACAATTTTCCTTTGGTCGGTTTGAAAATGGTAATTTTGTAATACTCCAGAGCTCTGAATTCCCGGAGTTCTGAAGTGAGAGAGGTTGAGCTCCTCTTGGGCCTAGCGTAGGGTTCCTAGACCTTGGTCATATGGGTCCTTCGAAAAGTCTCGTGGGCTAGACACCAATATCTTAGTCATGAACTGGTTAAGGACATGGGAATGAGCCCTCGGTCACACATGTGAAGGGTCTGAAGGAGGTTCCCTCCTTCGACAGAGTTTGAACTTGGTATTCCCGCAAAGGTAAATTAGAGAGGTCGAAAAGACTTAAGAATTCTAGCTAACCCTACCTGACACTTTTGCAGACTCACCTCCCATAAATCTCTAGCTTCTAAGATGAGGAAAACAAAAGACCATTCAAAAGCATAGGTTCATAGAGAGACAATAAACATTTCAATCTTAATCATTCAATATAGAATTTAGTCACAGACATGTATATTCAATCATCATTTCCATTTTACAAAATATAGAGTATGAAAATACTTATAAGAAACTAGAGATCGTGAAGCGACTGCTGAAAGGGGTGCCTATTTCCACCCAACCATAGGCACAACCACTCCTGAATGGATTTACCGCTGGCCACTCCCTATCTAGACCATGATGCTATGAGAGAGACTCTTTGTTCTTTCTCTACGACAGTCAGGGACGAAGGTTACTCTCCTCCTCCCTCAGGGTCTTGGCAATTGGTTTTCTCTGTACCAAGAAAGGAGGTATGCACGAGTACTTCCACAGCCACTCGTCAACCTTGTTTATCATCTTGGGATGAAAAAAATGCCATCAAATTCTTTCAACTAGAACGATCTTGTTTCTCAGTTCTCCTTCGAACCCTAGAGCTGCAAGTGCTCTTTTCTCTTATCAAGATTTGTCTTTCGACTTTGCTTCCTCATCAATCTGCCTCTACCCACAAATTAGCTCTTTTCTTTCCTTCCTCATCAAGGTTGCGTGGATTTGAATCCCCAGCTCATGGTCATATATGGAAGTCTTGCAGATGGGTACTCTTCCCCATCTCCTCATTAACTCTCGAGGAGGACTTTTCCAACTACCAACCTGCTTGGTAATTCATTTCTGGGTCAAAGGATTGTTCTAGGTCTTAGTAATTAAATCCAATGAGGTATTGTTTTGGTGGGGGTCATCTCAACCATTTCTGGTTCCCCTCCCCATCTCTCTCATAGCATCATGGTCTATCTTGGAAAACCCCCCTTTCAACAATTATGCAACACTATCCATTTCAATTAATAACAAAAATACATATATTACCTTTTATAACAAAAGGTTCATCAAATCTGACATTCACACATCTTTAGTCTACCATAGTCTTTAGCAAGTTCTAGTTATATTTACAAGTTGGGGGAAACATGGGTATTGCAATCCTCTCCCCCTTAAAGGAACATCGTCATCGATGTTCTACCTGCCGATGTGCTCTGTATGTACATAAGTAAACAAAAATGGGTATGCATGTTTCATGGCATCCTCCATTTCCCATGTAACTTCATCTGGACCAAAATGTTTCCACTACACCTTAAATTGTACAATGGTTCTTTTGCTAAGTGGGGTTTCCTTCCTGTCTATTATGCATTATGGTTCTGGTAGAAATTTTCCCTTTGGTTCCACCTGAATCACARACCATTCAATTATATGATTAGCATCATGTACATATTTCTTCAATWATAAAATGTGGAAAACATTATGTGCCTTCATTGTGGGAGGAAGTGCTAGAWTTTATGCTACAAGTCCCATTCTATCCAAAATTTCAAAGGGTCCACAATACCGAGGTGTCAGCTTGGCACAAGATCCCATTCTCAAGGAACTTTTCCTGGGTCTAACTTGGAGATACACATGATCCCTTGTTTTGAACTCTCCAGGAGTCCTTTTTCTATCTGGATAGCTTTTTTGTCTATCCTAAGCCACTTTCAGATTCTGTTTTGTCTGAATTACTTGTTGTTCCATTTCTTTCAACATGTGTGGCCTGATTGTAATTATGTCTACTGGGTTATCCCAACTGATTGGAATTTTGCATAGTCTACCATAGAGGGCCTCAAAAGGGATAATCTTCAATGACTCTTGATAGCCATTGTTATAGGAAAATTCTACCAGCGGTAGGTAGTCTTCCCACTTCTTAGGCTGATGAATTACATGCATCCTTAATATGTACTCTAATAATTGGTTTACCCTCTCTATCTGTCCATCAGTTTGAGGGTGATAGGATGTACTAAATAACAATTTAGTTTCAAAACCAACAAACAAAGATTTCCAAAAGTTTGAAGTAAATTTTGTATCTCGGTTGGATATGATTTGTTTAGGCATGCCATGCAGTCTAAATATTTCTTTCATGAAAATACTGGAAATATCTATTTCCTTGCAAGTTGACTTGACAAGAATGAAGTGAGTAGTCTTTCTCAGTTTTTCCACAACTACCACGATGGTGTCATTTTGCTTGGCTAATTTTGGTAATCTTGTGATGAAATCCATGGAGATGGTTTCCCATTTCCATTCTGGAATTGGTAGGGGCTGCAACAGTTCTTCTAGATGTCGGTGCTATGCCTTAACCTACTAAAATTCTAGACATTTGGCTAAGTAATCAACTATGTCCTTTATCAGTCCTAGCCAATAAAATAGTTTCCTAGTGGCCGTGATCATCTTCTGATAAATAGGATGATCAATATATGGTATTTTGTGTAGTTCATCTATCACAAACTTCTTCAAGTCATCACAATTTGCGATATACAACCTACCTTTGTAAGTTAGCAGGCCATCATTCAAAAATTGATAATCCTCATACTTCATCCCTCGACACTCTTGTTTTGAGTATGATTTTACATTCTTGAAAAATGCATCGGTTTCTTGTGCATTTTTTACTCTCTCCCTAACATGTGTTTCACAGGTGCTTACAGCTTCCAAGTGAATCACTTTCATACTTCTGCTAAGGGCATCAAACACCCTATTTTATTTTCCTTTTATATGTTTGATTTCAAAATCAAACTCACTAAGGAGAACAATCCATCTAGCTTTTCTAGCATTGATCTTTGGTTGATCAAACAAATATCTCAACCCACTATAGTCTATCATAAGCACAAATCTTCTACCTGTAGAGTTTTAAACTGTTGGTATGTTATATAGATTCTTAAAGCATCGGAAATTAATCAAATCAAATCATACAGTACCAAGATTTTACACATCTGGAAACCCTCAACGAAAACCTTTTCTTATTTTCAATTATCAAATTTTCACCATTAATACGCTTTATTATATACAATGTTTTTAGGTATTCGTAGATACAAAAACCTAATCCCTTAATCGAGATTAATTTACAAATCCTCTAAAATAGCAAAATCCCAAGAAATAGCAAAACCTTCCGGCAAATTTTTGAAACTGCGGCATCAACAATTTTGCCCTCCACACAGGATACAGAAATCTGGCAGAACACACGACAAGATCTAGGTGAAGGATGAAATTGAACCGGTTATTAAAATCTGGCGCCTACCCACCCACACACATACAGTATAACACCCCTTAGCATTCTCCCCTTGTTGTTTTCTTTGCATCGGGGTCGAGGATTATATATTCGCTCAATCTAGGGCAACAATGCCATTGTTACTCTACACAAATTTTTGTGCTCTGAGAGACTTTATTAATGGACGCAACGTTCTTCAAAGTGTCAACTTTTTTTCTAGCAACACCTTCTTTCCTCAACCATGTCTCTGAGGTAATCTTGAACATCAATATGCTTTGTCTTGGAATGATAAGTTTGGTTCTTTGCGGGAATATTGCACTCACGGCATCACAATTAATCTCCGCTGCTTTTATTTTCCAACCAATAAGCTGGCAATCTTTGTAACCCTGTTGCTTCCTTGCTTGCATGAGTGGGTATACATGTATTCGACTTTTTGTCGTTGAAGTGACACACTCTATTTATCTTTCTCCTCCAGGCGGTGCTCCTCAATAGGTTAAACACATTACCCACTTTGAATCATGCGGCGATCAGAAATATCTATCCTAATTAGCATCAACAAAGCCAATAGCCATGTCCACCACTACGCCCGATCTGGAGGTCTTCCTTGGTACTTCAGTCATAGCGGTGGTGCGAAGATGCCCCGAAGACCCTCTTCGCGATCTAGTAATAGCTTCACGGTTTTGACATATGCACAGCAAAACTCCATTGCATGTGCAATGTCGGTCTAGTACAAACCATTGCGCGGATCAAAATGCTATTTGCTGCTTTGGCATATGGAACATGGGACGCCATCTTCTTCTTTTTCGTGTCTTGGGACACTGATCTGGAAATAACTTTACACCTATAGGAATGGAACCTTGACGGTTTACTTCCATGCATATTAGGCCTCTGCAATATCGTTTCAACATGTTTTCTTTGATTCAACTAGAGTTTATTTTTTTTCATGATCTCTTTTAATCTCCGTTCCAAGAATGAAGGATTGGCGACACCGATATCCTTTAAAATATCGAAATTTAGGGATAGCTGCGGTTTCACCTCGTTGATAACATCCATGTCATTTCCCACCAACAATATGTCATCGACATACAAACTACATAAAATGAAGTGATTACCAACTGCTTGGAATATACTGCCGATGATCAGCCCTGCTTCTCACAAATCAATCCAAGGATGTATGTGTCAAACTTTTGGTACCACATCCTGGGTGATTACTTCAAACCCGATATAGTGACTTCTTTAGCTTATAAGACTAGCTCTTTCTTTCCTTCCATACACAAATCCTTCTAAAGCTGCTTCGTAGCCGAATTTTTTCTTCCAGATCCCTATGTAGGATTTTTGTCTTCACATCCATTTGTTTCCCTTCAAGATCAAAAGCAACAATAGATAAAGAAATCTAATATAGAAGTTAACTTAGCAACGGGGGAAAAAATCTTTCCTGAGTCAATTCCTCTGCACAGGAACCTTTTGCTACTAATAAAACTTTTACTTATTTCTCCGCTTTACCTTGTGCATTAAACTTCTTCTTAGAAAACCATTTTCTACCAACATTTTCTTCGAGCTCTTCTATATCCATGCCTCATTCTTATCCAGAGCATCCATTTCTTCAACCATAAGCCTTCTTCGAGTTTACTATCCTCTGAATTCATGGCTACGGCGATTCACGGGATCATCATCGATAATAGATAAATCAAAAGTGGAATGAAAATGAGGTGGACTATACCTTTTTTGGTTTCTTTCTGTCTCTCACTAATCTCCTCCATCTTTGGGGTATAGGGTTCTTCTTCAACTAGCTAATACGCTTCCTGCCTTCCTCTTATTAGGATGATTCAGATTTTGAAATCATCAACTCAGAAGCTCTATTTTCACCGAGGTTAGTCTTTGAGTTGGTGGGAATTCTTGTTTGGACACGCATCTTTTACCTCTCGAAAACAACATCTCGATATAAACAATTTTCTTGGTTTAGGGTTCCAAAGATTATAAACTTTTCACACCATCTTTATAACAATAAAGATACGTTTTTTTTCAGCTTACTCCTATTTTCCTTTGTAACGTGAATACCTTAGGAGATCACAACTTCAAACACTCTAAGATGTTGAAGAGGGTTTCTTTCAGTCATACCTGCGATGGCAGGTTGTATCATCAACGTTGATAAGAGAGGTGATGGATTTGGCCGGAGTAACATGTTGTTGCTCTCATACCTCCATAATTTTTGTCCTAACCCGACACTGTTGAGTATGCTCCTTGATTTTTTCCATCGGTGTCTTGTTTCATTCATTTTGCAACTCCATTATGTTGAGAGTGTATGGAGTAGTCTTCACTTGCTTTTTATACCACACTTCTTATAGAATTCTTGAATTCATTTCCGCAGAATTATCCACCATTTAATACGATTTCAATACCTTTATTTTCTTCTTTGTATGATTTTTCAAGGAACACATGTTTTTATTTTCTTAGAAAGAAATTTATCAAATACCTCAGTTCTTTCTAAGAAAAATAAATCCATGTGTGTTCATGAAAAATCATCTATGAATGAAGCGCAATATTATGTTTCATTCATAGATGATTTTCAATTATCAACCTATTCCAAACTGGGAATCGTCGGATCTTTGATTGTCGTCCTTCAGCAGCATCCACACACCGAACATTAAAGAATATAATACATACCCAGCACTACCGAGTAGTTCTCCACATTTTAAACGTAACGCCATGACAACCCCTATTCTAGATCATGGGTCACATGGTGATTCCGCGCTCATTCAATTTTTTGGATTCGTAGTAAATTACATGTCCTTCTTGCATAAGTAATCCTCCGAGCCCTTCATGCGGGCAATACGTACACATAGAAGTCCTTAGCTGGGTTGCAATATTCAGCGGATGTGCATTGGTATTCAACCACCGGGTGCATTGGTTAGAAGGTATTTCAGGTGTCGGAATCTCTCTTCACATTCCGATGTCCAAAATAATTTAACTCCTTTTTTTGAGGGGTGTTGTATGATTTATGGAGGTTAGAACAAGGAAAAGGCAAATCTGAACTTAAGTGGAAGACAGTGGTATTCTTGCCCGAGTCAAAGTGAGCAAAGAAGCGAAGAAAAAGTATGGAGTGAAGTATGGAAAATAAAGTCGTTGTATGAGGAGATTGAGGATGACATGTAAGAAAGGAAGAAGGATGGTAGACAACTCAACAAGCAAAGAAAATCCATCATTCGATGCTTTGGATCACTGCATAAGAAGGAAGGAAAGACATCTTGAGCAAAACCCCTAAAAACATGGGTCAAGATTGACCTAGGGTTTTAGAAACCAAGGGACTGGTATCTGAGGTTTTGACACCTAGGTTTTCAGCCTAAGGATGTCGGTGAATTATTATAATATATAAATAAAACTATGTGAGAGGAAGAGGTTTGTTAAGTTCATTGGTGTATTTGTTATTGTTAAAATAGGGTATGGTAGAAAGGTATTGAAGAGAGAAGAGAGTATTTTATTGAAGGCATTCGTGTTATGGAATCTTAGGAGTTGGTGCAAATATGATGTCTGGTGAGTGCTTGTGAAAGGGAGAAAGAAGAGAAGAAGAGGATCTTCCTAGCCTAAGAGTGCAGATTACAACTGTATGCATTCATCTTAATATATCATAAAACACAGTTCTATGGACATATCCCCATAGAGAGGAAAGTGAGAACCGTATATCTTGTGTTGTATTGATTGATGCTCTGACCCCATTCTTTGCCATTTCATATTTTGCTATGATGATAATGTGTTAGATATGATGCTATAACTAAGTAGTAGGTTGCAAAGAAGATAAGAATATTAGATTGTTGTCGGTTAGTTGTTTGAATCCACTTTTCATTCCTGCAGTTTGTAGACATATCATCACCGCAACCCCCTCATAAAGCCGCCGGGTGTTGCATCTGCCTGCTTGAGGTGTTTTCGAAAAGAAGACCAATAATTGGGAGCTTGTTGGTGCGCTCTTGGATCAAAACAGAGTACGCCCACGTGCCAAATGGTTCCATTGTAGGGACATGAATCTTCTTGAGGGATGTCAAGGTGGTTTCCATCAAGACAAAGATTTAAGAGGTGGATAGAATATCAAGAAAAGGACTTAGTTGAAGCCTAATAAGAACCCTAATCTTAGTCTGAGAAGGTTGGTTGGAGAGATATATCTTTAATGATATACAACATTCTTTAAGGAATCCATCGGGAGATATATGAGTGGTTAGTTAGGTTAGTAGATACCTAGTTTGAGATCAGATATAGGCCACCTATGGTTTGGGCGTCGGCGTTGATCAAGAAAGTCAAGAGAGTTGACAGCGTCATGTCAAAAGCGATGAATCCTTGGTTTGGTAGCATCATTGGAGGGTACATCACCTAGTTTGTTGTTGATAGAGTAAGTCCATATATCCAAAAGCAGAGATATATTTCTTCGAGGACCTAAAGGGAAATTTTACATTTTTTGAAGTTGAGAATCAAGATTACTATTGCATGAGAAGAACATCTTAGAGAATCTGATGAATCGATCAAACTTAAAAGGCTAATGTTAGGGAAGTTGGACAACGAATAATGACATAGAGGCGGACATAAGCACATTGGGAAGTGCTCACAGGATTGTCTTGAAAATGTTCAGAATAACTTCTGAAGACAAGGTTTCTAGGTGGAGAAAGAGGAAAATATGATGGGCGAAGAGCATTTGAGCAGCTAGGAAGGAGAAGAGAAGTTTAAGAACCATTCGGAAAATCTAGAAACCTTTCCGGGAGCTGGCAAAACTATTGAATTAGTACTATTAATTCTCTTTTAGGTTCAACAACAGTAAGCAATCGGATTAATGAGTTACAACCGTTGAGTACTATTACTGATGAGTCCCATCACATACTGAGACAAAACCCTAGAAGATCTATGGAAGATGAAGATGGGAGCTCCCTATATTTAGGGGATATGGATTTGAAGATCATGATCAACACTAGTTTCTATTTGAATCTGTATGGAATAGTAAAAATATCGCAGAAACAAAAGCTATTAAAGAACCCGGTTTAATTTTATGCTTGCGATGCTCGCACACTAAAGTTGGTACATGAAGCTTGCCAAAGGACTTACCTGACTAAGTGGTTGAACAAGATCAAGAATCGTTGATTTGAGTTCAAAGAAACCCAAAAGTCAAGAGTCATAATGTATTCTAGAGCTGAAAGAGATCAAGCAAAAGTATCTAAACATGTTTGAAATTAGATCCGAGTTCGAAGCAACATGCGGAATTGAATTTTCATATCCCGGACAGAAGCTGAAACGAAGAGTGGTTCATTGTTTCCTACTTACACACATGAGAGTTCCTCAGTACCTTGAGAATGCCACTTAATCTGAGGAGCAGAAGTCCACCATGGTGAAATTAGCCCTATGGCAGAATCTCGCTAATGTATGAGTCAAATATTGAGTCGACTAACTAGTTTGTCTCTGCAGATCAAAGATATTTAGAAAGACAAGGGAAAAGATAAAAAAGACATCGTTGTGCCGGATGCAGATGAAAGGTCATGACAAGAGCACTTCCCCTATTCCATGAATACTTGGCGCTGGAGCCACGAGCCTTTGAAGCAAGAATCACCTTACCTTGAGTGAAGTATATTGAAATAAAACATGCATACGAGTGAGTGTTATTACATGAAAAATATGTTGAAATCCCACCTAAAATTTGTATTGCATGTGTTTGTAAGTCTATGGGACATGATGATAAGTTGGCAGGAGCTACGATCTCATGCATGAAAGGTCAAAGGACATATACAAGATTCAATTGAAGTATGAAGGAAACACGATGTGATATAACTCCCACAGGAGAGGGAATTTCAACCCTCTGATTGGATTTAAAAGGATGAAGGTATGAGGAAGAGGTATGGGTGAGGCGAGGGGCGGACTCAATATGCTACAGCTGTGCACCGTGGGACACCTCACAGGGACTTTCAGAACCCTTGTGCTTATCACTTGTAGCTATTGCAACTCTTCGAGCATATTGATAGAGGAATGTCCATCATTGTTGGATAAACTTCAAGAGAAATAGGGACCTCAAGGAACTTTGGAATACAATTGATCAAAGAGAACCTACGAGCCCAATTGTTATAACTGCTAGAGGGAAGCGTTGGTATTCTGAGGGAAGACATAATGACCCAAGGAAGACTACAAAAGACTCAGAGATGAGGAAAATTTGTGAAGACTAAAATTTTTTGATCAAAAGAAAGAAAGACAAATATTAGAGGAGGAAAGAAAAGAGTTCAAATCATATCAAGGATCTTCATCAAGGACAGAGCCGAGGAAGTAAGAGAATATGGAATGCCTCAGGAATTTGATCCTTCACCAAAGAGAAAGGGAAAAGAGGAAAGAAAGCTCATGGAATTTTTATATACTTGCATTAAGTTTATTGGGGGATGAAAGTGTTGTACAATAGTTCTGAGAGAATCTGTCGGACAATATGAGCTAGGGAAAGATAAAACCCTTCTTGAGCAGGGAAGTGATTACACCAAATACTAAAGAGAAGAAAAAATAAGGAATTACACTTGAATGCTCAAATAGGAAAGTATGATATAGACTATGTGGTCCTCGACATGAGGTCCGAGGTCAATGTCATGATGAATCAAACCTAGGAACTGATGGGAAAAACTAAGGTTTATATATTACCCTATCATTATTAGGATGGATAATCAACAATTTGTCAACCCCTTTGGCCATTGGAACATGTCCACATGGACATCATTGAATAGAAGCGTTCTGCGAGATTTTGAGGTCATTAGAATGATACGATGTCTTACCTTACCACCACAACAATTAGGAATTGATTGGGCTTGCTAATAATAATTACATTGTGGTTGATTTAAATAAGATATGTATGAATTTTGAAAATATGGCCTTGCAGGTCATTTGCCCTTTAGATCGGATATGAAGAAGGTGTTGAAATTTTATAGAGCCCATAAGAGAAGAATCTTGTGCATATGAACCAGTAAGCTTATATACCTAAAAGTAACAACGGATATGAGGATTAAAATTAATCCTATGGTTGCGATGGAAACCCTAAAATTTGGTGAAATGAAGCACATGTTCATCGAATCGAAGAAAGCTTGTTGGAGAGCTGGCAAAATAAAATGTATGAAGTATCTACAAGAATATGTGCTAGATTAACCAAAGATGTTCCTTTGGATCGACACAATAGTAAGTAACTTACTCACCTTTGATGGTTTGAATCCTTTAGAAACATTCTTGTCGGACTTTGAAGAAAAGTGTACCAATGCAACAAGATTATTGGCAATGGATGAGACCCTGAAATCAACTCCAACAATATGGTGGGGGACACACAAAATAAATATTACAGAACTAGATACAATGTCATACCTTGATGATCGCATAGTTCTCAACACAAGTAGAAGTCTTCTAAGTTTGGAATACAGGTCAAAGCTACTATAAAGGACCATGTGCAATGTTGCGAGGAAGCTTGGAGAAATGATCCTCAAGAGCGTTGGGTACACAAATTCATTAACACCGCGGGCCTTGTACACCTATTAGCGGCATCTTCCAGGAGATGTGCCTCATGCATTCTACAGAATCGAAGGTATGACTCATAATTTTATAACCACCTTCTTGTTTGAAAGTCAATATCCTTCAATAGATCAAGAATTACATATTGTGAGACAAAAGTTATTAGGCATCTAGACTGCTTTGGAACAAGAAAGGATGAATGGACTGCGCCTCACCAGAAACTACAAGGTTGTTACAAAATCAATGCTTATGAAGACGATGATCAAGCAAGGTGAACATCATGAGAAGGCGGAAGAGATGTGGAAGGACCGGAGTTGAGATATTATTCATTGGACTGCCAATCAAGATTAAGAAAGTCAACATTGGAGCGAGCAAGAACCTAAGCTTGATAATGTTGGAGATTAGTGGGATGTTTCCACTATTGACAAGATCCTGAGAAGTGTTCTGTGTAGATATTAGGACTTGTTTCCAACCAAGTTCCTTGATATGAAGGGCATTAAAGAGCTATGGGAGAGATGAGGATCCCTTTGAAACTAGATGCAAAGACATTCAAGAAAACACCCTACATATTGAACCTGAAACATAAGGAAAAAGTGAAGATTGACTCAACAAAATGTTGAGCGGGGATTATAGAAACTTGTCGAGAGAATGCAAGTGGATGCGGCCCTATGGTGGTACAAGACAAAAAATATCTGAGGAGAGATCAGATATTAGCAGATCTCAAGAAGATGAATGATGCATGCTTGCATGACCCTTTCCCTATGTCATTCAACTGATGAAGTGTTAGATAATGTGGGAGGCGAGGAAGTATATTCTTTTACATATAGTTTTAGGATACCATTAGATCTAGATTACCAAGGAAGATAACCACAAGACCACATTTACCTGTGAGAATGGGGGTCCTATCACGGTATCTGTGATGCCATTTGGTTTGAAAAATTTTCCCAACCATATTTCTAGGGTGGTGAGTGAAGCATTCAAGGAATTTTGCAAAATTTCTAGAAGCATATTTTGATGATTGGACTTTCTTTAGTATTGAAAAATCATATTGAATATACGAGCTTGCAGATAGTGTCGAATTTCCTTGAATCTGAAGAAATACATCTTATTCTCACCATTTGAGTGTTGTTAGGTCATGTGTATGTAGCGAGTTGTTAGTAAGGCCATCTAAATTTCCATTATAGTTGATCTTTAATCAGGAATGGTCAAGGGCTGAATGCTGATGGTGTGGTGTCAGTGGAGAGATATTGACCACCCGTTATCTTTTTCCATCGGGAAGTTATCAACAACAGATATCAACTACACCACTCTTAGAGAAAGGGTTAGCCATGGTGTATGCAATGCATAAATTTCACCATTACTTGTTGGGAGGCCACTTTAAAATGTTCTTTGATCAATCCTTGCTGAAATACCTAGTCAACAAACCCGTGTTTGGGGAATAATCTGAGATAGCTTACGCTCTTTGAGAATATATTTTGAAAACATAATTATTTGGAAGAATGAATCACGACCACTTTCAAGGATAGTGTTGGAAAGATTGGTTGTTGTCATTGATATCAAGCCTAATGTGGGTTTTAGTACAACCAATATTGATAAAGGTATTTGGACATGAAGGACAATTCACATGCATATACAACACCCATGAATGGATAGTATACATCATGTTGTTTTGGTGGTACATAAGCTTGGCATGTCACTTGAATCCTCATGGTTGAGGAGAAATTAATTTTGAAGATGACAAAAGTGAATTGAAGAAGAGGAGTACATGTAGGCCTTGATGATTAAAAAGAAAAGAATTACAAAATAAGAAAAGTGTCAGGTCAGCCCTAATGTTAAAATGAAGTGACATAAATGGTATAAATAAAACATCATTATACATTCATTTGATACAAGTAATTCGGAGGAAATAAAGTAAAGAAGGCGAATTTCAGGGAGGATGGAGTCTTTTGGTGATGTGTTCTAAGGTATGTTATTTTCGGTCATCTTACCATTTTGCTATAATTTTTTTCTAGAATGATTCAGATGGTGAAATAGCTATGGTATTGAGAATACATATCAAGGCACCTCTAGTAAAAATTTCAGCTCTTGATTCATATATTATGGAGATACACTACGTGGAAGATAGGGTTTGTGACGGGTCCCAAAACTGATCCAATAAGCGAGGTGTTAAATTAAAATCATAAATTATTCATAGATAATCCAAATGAAGAGGACAATTTCATTGGAAAGAGTCTAGACTTTAGTTTCTTGTGTAGGAGTTGCAGAATCGAATGTTAGTTAATGAGCACGGGGCGTGCAGTGCAAGTTCCTCTCTGAATAGACGAGAGTGAATAAAGTCTACCATTCTTTCTATAACCTCTTTTGGGAGGATTCAAGGAGTGAAGTCTGAATAGACCAGAATTGAATAAAGTCTACCATTCTTTCTATAACCTCTTTTTTGGGAGGATTCAAGGAGTGAAAATTGGAGGAGTTTCAGAGAATACATTGAGTAATATTATCTACAGGATCACAATACTCTAAGAATTGAAGAATTACAGAAATTGAAGAAGTCTGAGGAAGCATTATCAGGTTCTATGTGATGATTGGTTGATGGTGATGATTTAATGTAAAGTTTTATTATCTCTCATATATTCTTGGGTGGAAGTAAGGGGCAAGGATGGAGAGTTCAAATCTCTCTTGATATTGGAGGATTGCATCTTCCTATTGGAGGTTTATCTCTCCCTTTACATTTGGAATATGTAGCTACCTTTGGAAGTCATTACTTCCCTTGAACAATAACTATTGATTATTTCTCATATATTGTGCATGGTGTATTGTGGTGTATTGGTGTAACTCTTATACTATTGTTCATTGATCATTGGATACATTTTAATGGTTTAAGTATAAGTTGAAAAAGGTTTTAAATTGTACTTGATACCGATTCACCCCCCTCTCAATATCAACAATTGGTATCCGAGCGGGTTACCTTCAGTACAATTTAACCGCTGGAAGGAAGATCCTAAGAAGAAATGGAAGACAAAATTCCAAATGGGATTCCACCATTTGATGGAAGAAATTTTGAATACTAGAGTAATAGAATGGAAACTTACTTGAAATATCTTGGGGCAAATGTTTGGTTCTTAGTTGCTTCAGGATACAATGCTTTGAAAAAACCAAAGACTGCAACTCAAAAGGAAGCAAAAAGGAACAACAGATTGGCAATAGATACCATCCTGGATGGATTGAAAGATTCGGTGAAATCCAAGGTGGAATCATGTGCATCATCAAAAGAGATTTGAGACAAGCTACAAGACCTTTATGTAAGGGAAGACGCAGAAGAAGAAGAAGAAGAAGTTGAAGAAAATTACAACATCTCAGATTTCAAAGAAGAAAATAGAGGTCAGTTCTTTTGCCTTAATTGTGAAGGAGTGGGTCATGTTGAAATTGAATGTCCTCATCCAAGGATTGAAAGAAATGACACTGAAGAAGAAAATTCCAATGAAGAAGAA
>SNQJ01S0018387.1:138420-149735 GCA_010110895.2 Picea sitchensis | reverse complement strand
TCATCGGTTTGAAACCTGCGGGGACAAAAAATCCAACCATGTTAAGGGTTGGTGTGGCTCAGGCCGGGTGCGATTCCCGGGTGATTTTGACGGCTTAGATGCCCCTGAGTCGCGGTTTCTCAAGACACAGGTTAATCGCGTAGCCAACAGGTTCCGCACAAATTAACAAACAAAAAAAAAATGTATAAAATTTTCATCCTCGGTCATTTCGATGGCGATGTTAACCTCTCTTCCTTGAATACTTCCCTTTAATGTAAATGACCCTTAAAAATCGTAACATGAAATTAAACAACCTTCATAAGTAAATCTCCCTCCTGTTTTTGAATTGTATTTTTAATAACCTTTAATATGTAATTATGATTGTTTATTTAATGCCCCTTTGATAATTAGATTGAATGTACTNTTATTGATATAATATTATAATATATTACCTCTTTGATACAATTCATTTTATATATATAATTGTAACATCCCTCGTCGTTACGACACAATGGCGACAATACAACAAGCAATTTTTTTTTTTAATGTTACTTTAGGAAATTGAAACATCATAACCATTGACACATCGTTTGCATATACTAATGAAACAATAGAATTCATTAATAATAATTTATGACACAGTATAGACACATCATCATCGATCGTCAAGGCATTATAGCATTCTAATAAACCAACACAAGCAATCTAAAATTTATGGCGCAAGAGAACGTAAGTACTAAATCCTTCTAGTAATAACATAAGTCAAGCTACAATAATTAGGTTAATTATTTTTTGGTGCAACAATTATCTACTTAACCCTCGTGCGCGCAATTAAATTAATTCTCAAATTACAATAATCAACATCCATATCAAGATAAGCATAGGACCCAATTTCAGGTTAACATATTTACTTATCAATCAAGACACACAATGATCCAATCATAAGGAATCATACTTCCACAATGTGACAAGCACTCCATAAGAAATCCAAAAATAAAAGCACTCTAACATCAAACAAGCTAATCATCGATGAGGGGTAGCCACATGTATTACCTTTAATTGCACAAAAATCCTAATATCCAACCATAAAAATTATAAGACAAAGAAGCCAACTCCAATCGACATACGATACATACGAATTGGTGTGCGCAAAATCTAAACTCAACATAGATTAGTGGCGAATAAAGTATAAGTAAAGAGAAATGATCACATATCATATATATATAAGTGGAGAGTTAGAATCTAAGTCAATTCACTATCATGACACCCATAAGTGGCGAATTAAAATAAAAATATTACCATGATCTCCGAGCCATATCTAAGTGGCAAAAAAAATCTAATTATTACAATGAACGCGCCTAGATATAAGTGACAAATAATAAATGTTATAAAGATCTTGCATCAATGCCTAAGTGTCGATCTAAATTAAAGGTTTAAATAGGAATAAAAGTAAATTTTCATTTAAATCTAATATAATTAAACTAGACTATATTCAATTAAATTGATTTATAATTAAACTGATAATAATAAACCGATATACATTAAACTAAATTTATTAAACTGATATACAATGAACTGATATTAATGTAATATAATTAAACTCGACTATAATTAAATTGGACTATATGCAATCAGAAAATTTAGTCTAAACAAGTGAAAATCCAACTGATTTGTTTTAAAACTCAAGATTGCATCTGGCCTTCGTTTCATTTTTGAACTACACGGATGTAGATCTTAATTGGGATTCAGTTGAATTATAAATCAATAGATTAGCTCATTGATTTATAATTCAATTAGATGAATTATTGAATTATAAATCAATAAATCAATAGATTTTATTTTATTTGTAAAACGGGAACGCCAGTGATGCCACCATTCGTAAACCAAAACCAATTATAATCGATTTCAAAACTCATTGTCTTGAAAACTACAAGGTTCGATAGAATAATCCAGAAGGGTTTACTCATCATCTCAGTAATCGTTCCCACTATGGTTACAAGTGTCCCAACGCGTCCCCAAGCTTCGCCAGCTCAAAAACCATAAAAAATTCAAACAAAAACACGTAAACTTGGTGGACAGAATTAAATCAACTAGCTCTTGATCAACATTTTCCCAATGACTCCAAATTTCAAATGGAACAATACCTATACTCACAGACATAGGAAACATACTCTATCTACCATATATTGACTCAGGTAGATGGTTTACGTTTTAGCGTGGATGCTAACTATTTTCTCATTTTCATTTTTATAAAAATATAATGAATTCTTAATAAACATATTATTATAATGGTTAAATTCTAGTTATGAAAATAATTTTATTGAGTTCTTTGTTTAAAAAGAATATAATGATTTCATAAAACATTGTGGGCTTTGATTTATTAGTGAGACTTTTTCTCTTAGAGATATTATCATTGTGAGGAATGCCAAACGCATCCGCCATCTTGTCACTGGCCATATTTCACTATATTTTATATTAGTGTTAATTAAGTGCTCTAAAGATTAATAATAATAAAAAAATGATTAATATGAAAAAATTTCAGTAAATATATATCTGGGATATAAATATTTCTTTCACCCTTACGTGTACTTATCCTGTTTCTATAGCATCCCATTTGCAGGTGGATAAGGGTGCCTACAATAATCACAGAAAACTTCAAGAAATCTAGAATCTACTTTAACCCAATAAATTACACCAACCTAGGAGTTAAATAAATAAAAGCATCGCGCTCATTATAAACACGTAGCCCAAAAATGATTATGAAAATGTAAGGGAAAGATTATGAAAAGATTATGAAAATGCAAGGGAAACGTTTCGGGAGTGGTTTTCCCCAGCGCGTCGGGATATGGAACTTGTGCCATGCACTACTGACATAACTCTTGACATAAATTAAAGCGCTTGACCACGCAAAAGAGATGCACCCTGATCAAGCCGGCGGTAGCGACCCAGTATGCTACCAGATATCATTTCGCTGAGGAGGGAGGCATGTTAGCTGAGAGAACAAAGGTCACGCTGGAATAAGTCTTTCAAACACAGGGGTAATCATTCTGCAATCTTTGAGGAGGAAGGGGCGCAACAACTATGAAGGGCAAGGGACACCGTCATCACTGTAAAAATAATCCTATAGACTGGTTGGTAAAATGTTACATTCGAATGAGTTTCCAAAGCAACAGATGACACACTGGTTGGTGGCTCAAATCCTGGATCTTCTATGATTCTTCGAGTGAGGCCTTGTGGTCGCATGCGATTTCGAACCCTTGACGACTGATAACATTGAAAACAATACAACACGGGCCAACAATCAAGCCAAACTCCAAGCTCCAAGTCACAAGAGAGGAACCCACGAAGGGCTTGTACATTTCTCAACACATCAAGGGTAAATTCGCAATGGATTTGCGGGAAAGACATAACAGTGTCCAGCAAGGAACATACAGGACGAAAACCGAGCNAACAATAGAAAAAAAAAAAAAAAAAACACAAACTAAACAACCTCAGAATCATTTACGGACATTTAGCCAGTAGTGTTAGGTTGTGATTTGAGTACCTACACTATGGAGCACTCCAGTAAAAGATCCTTGTGGGAAATCCCACTCTAGCCAGTTGGTAGGGAGGATTGAACTCAGAGTTCCAAAGGTGAAGACTAAAAGACAAGCAATAGAGTCCCTTTTTTAAAAAAAATTGCACGCACAACAATTTCAAATCAATTACATTACAAGGAACTCTTAAACTGAAACAACAATACTCCATTTTTTTTTTATTGTTTTTTTACATCATGAACAAACATAAACACATAGAAAATTCATCATACCACTGATCAAGATCAACTACATTACAACTGTCGATGGTGAATCCAAAGTCTTGTCTCGTTCTTGCACTCCATCCAAATCTTGTCTGTTAACCTCTAAGACCTCAACAATACCTCCCAACGAACTCTAGAGGTACTCTTCTTCCCCCTGAGGCCCCCGATCCACAAAGGGGCCATACAAACTACAGAAGGATAGCTCCCAACTCGCCTCACAAGGTTGAGCTACCACTCTCTATTTGAGTTGGGTATCTCAACTCCCACAAGAAAAATCAATCAAGGGTAAAATTTGACAGCGTAACCTTACACATACCAGAAGTGATCCATTCCCCTCCTTCGCCATTTCTTTTATAGAGTTTTTTTAGTGACTTTTCCCCAAATGCACATTAATTTCTTTTTATTTAATTTTTATTAGGAATATCCTCCCCCCGTACACTTGTCACCTGATCCCTTAGTTGCACAATAAATTTATTTAATTAATTAATTTAATTTTCTTATTTCCCTCACCCACCTAAAAGCATTCCTAAAAATGCTCATCGATGTTCTTTTATTCCCTCACATTCCCTTAAATGATTGACACCTTTCTTAAAGCTTAGTTGAGTTCAAAAATGGAAAGTTATTTACACTAGATTTCCTCCTAAGTTCCACATCCCCTTCGCAATTAAGTTTCCCCTTTTGTCTAATTTCAAATTTAGAAAGTTTGCACATAAACTACAATTAATCCTTTATTTATTTAATCCTTCATTATTTTTTAAATTATATTTTTACCCCATTTTATTACTTGCTTAATTTTTATTTTTTTGTTCTCATGCCTTACTTAGACCTAGGCTTTAATTTCAATTAGTCTTAGTAGAAATGTTCTTAAAGGAAATTTTTGTAATTTTTATACTTTACTCATGCAACAATTTTCTTAAGGCTGACCATGTCAAAGAGATAAAGTTTTTTAGATACCTAGGTTCATTGACTCACCAGTTTTAAAACCATGATGTGCCCTTCAAGACGCACTACATGCTCCAAGGGTGTCACTTGCCTTTATTCATGGTTCATTTAAGTGACTTTCCCTTCAAGATACACTACGTGCTCCAAGGGTGCCACTCCCCTTTTGACTAATTTTGATAGATGTCAAACCCTTAGAGTCAATACTCCGTTAGGAGAACTTTTGGGAGACTAAGGGCCTCTAAGGAATAAGGACCCTACCTTATTGTGTGCCCCTTAGAATCATCATGAGAGAATATCTCATTCTTCCCTCACGATATCATGTTTTTCTCAAACTAGGCAATCGTTAACCTACAATTTGAGCCACGACGAGAGTGATAGTTGGTTGCGGCAGGGCTGCTGCCACACACCTCCCTCAATATCTCTGGTTGTCGTCCATGATCCCTTTACTCCAAATTTGAATCTGGTTAGCAATCTATCGTCAGGATGCATCAGTCAATGAAACATGTTACCGATCCAAAATCAACATCATAATATACCAGTCATATGTCACATATGCAATATCAAAAACACTCAAACCATAACAGTCCACTCCCTAACTTGATCCAGAGTCCAAGGAGGTCCATCGATGCCATTCGCATCCTCAATCATTCTAGAGTCCTGCACACTTAGGAAAAACCAGTCAATAGCACCTGTCGATACAATATAATGAAATAACATATCATCATATCCATCACATCATCATAATCCATAAGCGAAAAGAGTCAATCATATAATGAACCAGATCACTTGCATGCAAATTCCCTCCAAGAATAAGTCACATCAGAAGTGCGCAAGAGAACGATGTTACATACACCCCCTCTTGTTTTAAACTTCGTTCCAAAATTTCACAGTATATAAGTGCAGAAATAAGTATCTCACAATATCTAAATGTCTAGCTACCAAACCAAAATGGAAACTACTCATTCATATCATATGTGTCCTCTGAGGTAGCTGAGTGTGCACTATAATTGTCCCACTGGACCTTGACCTGATCGAATATTCGACATTGTCATTGTCAAATGCGACAGTCCATAATGTCAATTAGCTCCTCCATGAGCACACCCTCGTCCGATAACTGCAAGGAACTCATGTCAATCACATGCGTAGGATCACTAACATAATGTCTCAAAACATATACATGAAAAACATCGTGCATAGGCCTCAAAGAATCAGGCAAGGCTAGTCGATAGGCCACAGGACCCTTCCTTTCTACAACCTCGAAAGGTCCAATGAACGTAGGAGAGAATTTAGCACCCTTTCCAATATTGCTCGAACTCTTGTGTGTTTTCACCCACAAGAAGACTCGATCACCAACTTCATAACTATGGTCAACACTATGCGCATTGGCATAACTCTTATGTCGATCATGTGCTTCCTTGATCCTTTGTATTATTGTTTGCATTTGATCTTCTTATTTTTTGGATCGCTTATGGTCCTACCAGGACCCTATCCTCAAGTCGATCCCAACTCAAGGGCATCCAACACAGTCACCCATACAGAAAATTGAATGGCTCCATCTTAATGGTGCTTTGATAATTGTTGTTGTATGAAAATTATACCAGTGGAAAGAACTATTCCCAATGCTTATGTTGGTCCATCACATACATACGTAACATGTACTCCAATATTTCGTTCATTCATTTGGTCTTCCCGTTTGTCTCCTGGTGATACGCGGTACTAAAGCTAAGTTGGGTTCCCAAGGCTTCTTGGAAATTAGTCCAAAATTGTGTGGTAAACATCGATCCTCGATCGGACATGATCCTCTTAGTTACTCCATGCATCCTCATGATCTCGTTGATGAAAAATCTAGCTATGTCAGGTGCTTGATACATCGTACGCATAGTGATAAAATGAGCACTTTTTGTCAAAGTGTCAACTACCACAAAAATTGAGTCATGTCTCCCTTTTGTCAGCGACAATCCAACAATGAAATCCATCGAGATGACCTCCCATTTTGATTCTGGAATAGCGTGTGGTTGTAGTAATCCTTTTGGATGTCTATGTTCAACCTTCACTTGCTAACATTCTAGACATCTGCCAACATAGTTGACTATGTCTACCTTCAATCATTTCCAAAAGAATAATGGTTTAAGGTCTGCCCTCATCTTCATGACTTTTGCATGAGCCATGTACTCTCCTCTATGATATTATTTTAAGATCAAACTCTGCATCTTGTCATTGTGTGGTACATAAATTTGATTATTATATCTCATTAATCTATTGTTCTCCATAGAAAATCCATCATATTTTGGTACCATCATGGTGTTTTGTCCGATAAATTCCTTAACTTCTTTATACCATTCATCACCGCGTTGTAAAGTTAGAATATTTTCATGTAGATTCATCTGAAGAGGCATCACCTAAAATATGTGTGATCTATGACTCAACACATCATCCACTCTATTCATTGTTCCTTTTATGTAGGTAATCCCAAAATCTTGCTCTCTAAGAAGTTTTGACCAATGCCTTTGTTGCGCATTCAAGTTGCTTTGCGTAAAAATGTGTTATAAACCACAGTGGTCCATTTTTAGTTCAAATTTTATTCCAATTAGGTAGTGTCTCCACACTCTCAAAGAATACACAATGGCTAACAACTCCAAATTGTGTGTCACATAGTTATCCTCATGCCTTCTCAACTTTCTCCAGATGTAAGCGATCACTTGATCGTCTTGCATCAAGACTCTGCCTTAGCCTTCCTTGGATGCGTCAGTGCATACCAAGAAGTCTTCACCCATGTCAAGGACCTTTAGTATGGAAGTTGTTGTCAACACCTCCTTCAGCCTTCAAAATGCTTCAGCGCATTTCTCAGTCCAAACAAACTTATTGTTCTTCTTCTGCAATTCCGTAATCGGATTTTCTATCTTTGAGAAACCCTCAACGAGCCATCGATAGTATCCCTCTAAACCCATGAAGCTATGCACTTTTGGGACTTTTTTGATGCGTGCCATTACATAATAGCCTTGACCTTCACTGAATCCACAACGATACCTTCCTCGGAGATGACGTGCCCTAAGTAATGAATCTTTGATTGATAAAACGACCATTTTGATAGTTTCCGAAAAAAAGGTTTTCTCTCGTAGACACTATAGTACCAAGTGCAAGTGTTCATCATGTTATTCCATCATCCAAGAATAAATAAAAATATTGTCAATGAATACTTGAACGAACTTCTCCAAGTATTCACGAAACACCTCATTCATCAAACTCATGAACACCCCTGGGGAATTTGTTAGTCCAAATGGTAAAACAATAAACTTGTAATGTCCAAACCTTGTTTTAAAGGCAGTTTTAGGAATGTCTTCATCCTTGATATGTAACTGGTGATACCCTGATCTCAAGTAGATCTTCTAAAACACTGTCACGCCCTTCCTCTTACCAAAAAAAATCATTTTTCCTTGACAATGGGTACTGGTTATTGATTGTTGCCTTTTTCAATTGAGGGTATTCAATGCAGAGTCTCCATGACCCATCCTTCTTCCATATAAAAATAACATCCACACCCCACGAGGACACACTCGGATGTATAAGTCCTAGATCCAACAACTCCTTCAGTTGCAATTTCAACTCCTGTAACTCAGGGGTCGACATCTGATAAGGCATTATTATTTTTGGTTCAGTCCCAAGTTTTAGGTCGATGGTAAATTCTAATTTCCTCTCAGGTGAAAAACCTCATAACTCCTATGGGAATACATCTGCAAACTCTTGTACTACCGAAAGGTTTTATAGTCCTTTTGCCACACCCTTTTCATTTAATACAAGCATCGCATATATATTACTTCCCTTGTGCATTCTCTTCCATAGTTGTAGGAAAGAGATGAACCTTAGGGAAACTCCCTAGTTCCTACCTACAATCACACATCTTTGTCCCTCATCATTGACCAAGCTCAACCATTGCGTCTTATAATTGAGTATCGCCTCATGCGATTCCAACCAATCCATACCAATCACGATGTCATAAGATCCTAATATCATGACGTACAGGTTGGCCTTCATGAAAAAATCTCCAAGGTTAAGGATATAGCCTGTAACTTTTCCTCCAACCTTCTGTTTGACTCCTGAAGCCATCTCTACAAAGATAAACTCTTCATGTTCGACTGCCTTTATCTTAATTATTCTTATCACTGCACCAGAAATAAAGCTCTCTGTAGCACCTAGATCTATCAAAATAATAAGGGGATGGTCAACAATGGTACATGAATTATTGAGCATGGTAGACTGGTGCTCGGCCTGGTAGTTACTCACCACTGCATGAATCCGATGGGCCTTTCCCAAGTCTCCTACGGTAGTGGGTCTGGATGATCCAGATGCTATGGTCCTCCCAACTGGGCAGTCATGCTAGTAATGTGCCTCTCCACTTGTCCAACACCTGGTCTTTCGTCCAGTACTCCTGGTGCCTGAAGTAGAAGAAGATGGCCCATCAGCCTGAAACTCCAGTCTATTATGCTAAACAGGCATGAATTGTTGTTGTTGATGAGGTCGACACTTTTTTTGATGTTGTTGCCCCCTGTAGGGAGTTTGTTGTTCAGGCGTTGGTTGTTGTGCCGTAGTGAAAGTGGACCCTCTTGAAGTGTCTCAATACCTTGGTGGATGTCTAGCTGGTGTCTGATGCTATTGCACACTAGATGTCGCCTATCCCATCGATCTCGTCAGAGTCCTTATATGACCCTCGCTGATGAGATCCTCATCAGCTATGAGGGCCTTCTTGATATCATCATGCAACATTTGAGGCATCAGAATCCTCACTTTCTCCCTAATGTTGTTGTCATTAAGGACAAACACAAACTTGTTGACCTTAAGCTTCTCAGTATTCAGGTGTGGAGCATACTGAATCATCTCCATGAAACGGGCCTTGTACTCGAGCACCATATGACCACCCTGTCATAAGGTGTTGAACTCATTGAGCCGAATCTCAATGAATTCCTTTGAAAGGTACCTCTCTGAAAACCACTCCTTGAATAATTCCCATGACACGTCTTCGACGACCATGTTCAGTTGTGGGAGGAGCGTCTTCCACTATAGAAGAGCGCTCCCTTTCAGCTGGAAGACCACCATGCGGACCTTCATGTTGGAGGTATCGTCACGAAGTGCAAATAAAATCACCATATTATCCAACCATGCCTCGGTGGCTACGTCGTTCGTGGCACCAAGGAGCTCAGGAGACTTTACCTTCTCGATTTCTCGGTGAACGCTGCCAGTACTGGCTGGGGTGGGCGGTGGGCCCTTGTTGGGTGTGTTTTATATTCTTTGCATGAGTAATAGGGATTGTGCATTGCGTCAGGTGCATAGGGGGGTTTTAGGGGGTGCCTTGTGGGGTGTAGGGGAAAAGAAGGGCACTACAAGAAGCAGTGTAGATCCAAAGTTGAAAAAACGAAGGGATCTGGAGAATCTCCTTCTACAAAGGAAAAGACCTCCAAGGAAGAAGGAGGGGATGTGTACTTGGCTTCTTCAAGGTCACATGCATATCACGAGGCATGGTTGGTTGAATCTGATGCATCTTTTCATGTGAATCCCCACAGGGAGTGCTTCTACAAATATGAAAGGTATGATGGAGGTAATGTTTTCTTAGGTGATGATTCCACAACCAAAATCATAGGATGAGGACAAGTCAAGTTGAGGCTCATACATGGAAGGATTAGAACACTACCTTGTGTTCTACACATCCCAGGTTTGGCTAAAAATTTGATTTATGTAAGCAAAATGGACGATAGAGGGGTAAAAACAATATCTGAAAAGGAAACCTGCAGAGAGGAGAAATGGTGTTGTTGAAGAGAGTTTTGTTTAGAAATTTGTATAACATGCAAGGAAGAACTATTAGTGATGGGTGTAATAGATCCATTGTTCCTAATATTGTAGTTGAACAAGAAAGAACTCCTACAGTCTCTCAAGAAAACTTTATGATGTGGCATCAAAGACTGGGGCATATCAGAGAGAAGGGTCTTTGACTACTACACGATAAAGGTATGGTTGAAGTTATTTCTAACTACTCTCTAGATTTTTATTTCTATGAACATTGTCTATATGGGAAGAATAATTAGGTAAGATTCTATTATGGTGCAACGAGGAAAGAAGGATATTTACAGCTAGTTCACAGTGATGTTTTTGGCCCTGTTTCGGTCCCATCATTGGGAAAATCTGTGTACTATGTCTCATTTATAGATGAATTCTTGAGGAATGCTTGGATATATTTCCTCAGAATGAAATATGAAGTCTTTGATAGGTTTAAAGAGTTTAAGGCTATTGTCCAGAATCAAACAAAGAAAATAATTAAGGTGTTGAGGACATATAATGGCGGGGAGTTCTGCAGGAATGAATTTGAAGAATTTTTTAAGTGCAGTATAGAAAGGAAGAAGAATACTCCATATACACCTCAGCAGAATGGAGTTGTAAAAAGGATGAACAAGACGATGATGGAAAAATGTAACATCCCTCTCTGGCGCACTTACCAAACTTATTCTTTGAGGACACTTGCCGCAAGTGATCTGGATTTTTATGATGATAAAACTTTTTCCTTCATTATGATTCGTTAAGTTATATGACATGATGTTTTACTACCTTG
>SNQJ01S0018387.1:127247-138410 GCA_010110895.2 Picea sitchensis | reverse complement strand
GACTGGATACTCGGGCCGAGATAGCTGCATTTCTTCTTTGGTCGTGCATAAGTCAAGTTCAAGCGCTGAGTTAGATGGCTGTTATTTTTAGCACATTTCAAGCACCAGTGAACTCGTTTTTCTCTGTTTGGATGGGTCGTCCTTCGATTACAAAGTTCTTCTCAAGCTCGCCAGGCGATCACGTTCATTGTGGATATTTGATCAGGACTGTATCGGTCCAGTTACACTCTGGCGTTGGTTGTATACAACGCACTGTAAATGATTTTATAACCTCTGTATGCGTCTCTCTTTTTTCGTGCGAAGTTACTCCCTAAAAGAGTGCGTGTTACCTCTGCATGCGTTTTATGGATATTACTGGGCGTTTTTTTTGTAGTGTACAGAGCGAATTTATCGCCTCTGTATGCGTCCTCCTTATGCATCTTACTGGGCGAATTATTCACTGACAGTGTGCGTTTTCTTTACCTCTGTATGCGTTTTAAAATCGTACAGTGCGAGTTAAGTCTGAAGGTGATACCAGAAATTCCTGTAGCTTCTGCTCCTGCAACAGTTGTTTCGTTTCAACAGGTGCAAGCGTCCTCCTTGCCTCGAGTCTCCTGTAGTGTTTCCTTTCGAAGATTGTGTCTTCTGTTCAGTCTTGCCTTTGCCGTTTCAATCTTATCTCTTATTTTTATTCCGTAGTGGCATCTTTCTTAAGGGACCGCCCTTTAATGAAATAACGTGTTGTATTAATAAAGAACTTAACTTAACAATGTCTTACTATTTTGGCAATGCTGCCCTCCTATAATAATTTTTGTTATGCTTTACGTGGAAGTGGAGATGGCATGCAGGGCGTAAGGAAGATTCGATCTTCTCTCCACTCTTGAATGTTTACGAAATTTCAGCTAAATTTTGGGTTAGTCTATTTGTAATGAGAGTGTTCCTTTATTTTCTCACCTCAACGGATATAAGATAAGCAGTTGATTGTTGAGTGTTTTATTATTCTGATTAATTAAACTTGACACTAAAAAGTCATTCTTATTCATACAATTTCTTACGGAAGATGATAATCATGAATGATCTTACACTGAGAATTAGAAATAACGGGTTTTAATTTATATTAACTAATGAGGAGGAAGTAATACCTTAACAAGTTTGAGATTATAAGCTAATAGTAAATTGATCCTTTAGCAAGACATTTCCATTGGACATGTATGCATTTATGTCATCTATTTTTGTAAGAATACTTACCCAAAAGGATTGTTATTATGATGGTGTATCATGGGTATGAAAAAAATTAATTGTTAATATCAAGTGTAATAATAGCATTTCCTATTACTTTTGTGCAAGAGAACTTTACTTCCTTAATGTGTAAATGTTACATCATTTGATTTAATAAGAGAAATTGCACAAATTGAGAACTGAGTAGTACACTTAGACGCCATTACTTTTACACCTTGCGCCTTATAAATTTTGGTATAAGACAAGTTTAGAACTTCTTGATAGATTAGCTTAAGGTACATAAGCTTTATTATTGCACTTGATGATTAGATTGTTGTGTTGAATTAATAGCATATGTGGACTTTACGATGTTCTTGTTGGGCACATAAGAATTGGTTTTAGCGATTGCTAGATCATAGTAGATTACTGTGTACTTAAGAATTTATATGGGGTATTGTTATGGATTGGTCTTGTTGTTAGCTTACTTGCGCCATGAATGCAACGTTGATGTCTGACTAAGTAGTTAGACTCCTTGGTGCCATGAAAATAAGGATGAGAATAAATTTGCACCTGTTAGAGAGTTGTTGTCGTAACGAGGAAGGTCGTTACATATGGTAAGGCAGACGTATTTCCAGAGGAGTTGCCTGGGATGCCGCCAGAAAGATAATTGGAGTTTACTATAGACCTGAAANGTAAATTGATCCTTTAGCAAGACATTTCCATTGGACATGTATGCATTTATGTCATCTATTTTGTAAGAATACTTACCCATAATGATTGTTATTATGATGGTGTATCATGGGCATGAAAAAAATTAATTGTTAATATCAAGTATGATAATAGCATTTCCTAATACTTTTGTGCAAGAGAACTTTACTTCCTTAATGTGTAAATGTTACATCATTTGATTTAATAAGAGTAATTGCGCAAATTGAGAAACTGAGTAGTACACTTAGACGCCATTACTTTTACACCTTGTGCCCTATAAATTTTGGTATAAGACAAGTTTAGAACTTCTTGATAGATTATCTTAAGGTACATAAGCTTTATTATTGCACTTGATGATTAAATTGTTGTGTTGAATTAATAGCATATGTGGACTTTACGATGTTCTTGTTGGGCACATAAGAATTGGTTTTAGCGATTGCTAGATCATAGTAGATTACTGTGTACTTAAGAATTTATATGGGGTATGGTTATGGATTGGTCTTGTTGTTAGATTACTTGCACCATGAATGCAATGTTGATGTCTGACTAGTTAAGTAGTTAGACTCCTTTGCGCCATGAAAATAAGGTTGAAAATAAATTTGCACCTGTTAGAGAGTTGTTGTCGTAACAAGGAAGGTTTTTACAAAAAATCAAGTTGCATGCTTAGTGGTGTCGGGTTAGGGTAAGAATTTTGGGCATAGGTGGTGGGTACAACATGTTACCTGGTCAACAGATCACCCTCATCAGCGTTGGATGACAATACTCTACAAGAGGTATGGACTGGTAAGGAACCTTCTCTCACAAATATCAAGGTATTTGGATGTGATGCATATGTTCATGTTCTAAAGGAAAACATGAGTAAGCTAGATAAGAAGGCCGAAAAGTGTATCTTTATTGGATATAAAGATGGTCTCAAAGGTTATAAGATCTAGAGCCCAGAAACTAAGAAGGTAGTGTATATCTAAGATGTGGTATTTAGAGAAATGAAGGATGATGTTAAATAGGAAGTCCTACCAAGTAAGGAAGAACCAGAGAAAATAGAGTTTTCTTTAAAGGATGATGAGTCAGACTCTACAGAAGAACGGGAATCAGAAGAAGAATGTAACAACCCTAGTTGAATAAATGTTTAACGTTTATTAAGTAAAAATTAATTAGGGGATTAATTGTCTTAACATGGTATTAATTAAACAAGATTGGTATAAAGATACTAATTAAATATTAATTAATTAATCAAAATCATAACTTTTAATTAATTAATAAATATTTAATTAGTATCTTTATTCAAAATCATAGCCCTTAACCTGCAGATTAGTTTGTAACACAAACTCATACATTTTTATGCATTATCATCAGGTAATTGCATACTATCATCATTTCAATTTGGTCTCCCGGTACCGATAAATTAACATCAAAGTTTTCCAGTTAGGAATAGATCTCATAATATCACATAATTCAATTTCAGCACCCATTCATAAGATTATCATTTACCCAAAATAGATTGCATCATATCCAACATCATTCTAATAGCATTTAAACATTCATTAAATTCACATTCTCACAATATGTCGCATCATATACATCATCATCAATACCATTTAAACATGAATATGCACTGCATGTGTCCAAAAAATATTTGTCAATTGGGAATCCATTAGCATTGTTTGAACCATTTCCTGTGTAATTACCATCCATTATGATAATGTTTCTTTGTCTCTGAACAACTCTTTGAACCAATTTATGAATCCATTCTCTCGTCCATACTATCCAAGAATCTACTTGGGAAATTGTCCATAATGTTGACTCATTTATCACTATACTATCATGGAGTCAAATTGTACTTTTGCTAACTGAATGCTCTAGATCTGTCTTCTCAAACTCTGTAAGATACTCGAAGGATGGTTCTTTGGTCTTTCAAAGATATCACATAGCATCCCCCTGTCTAATATTCATATTACTTGGGAGTCTCTAAGCCGTATGGCTCAGAACAACACCTTCTCTAATGTGTATTCATCAACATCTTCATTGGTAGATTCATCATATCTCTGATCTTTGAATTCTTTCTTTCTGTCTGTGGATTCATCTTTCACTACAATGCCTAAAAGTACAACATCTTGAACCTGTTCCTTATTTACCTGTCCTTCTTTTCTTTCAGTTATTTTTCCAAACCTTTATGTATCTGACATCTTTCTTTTTCTCTATAGAATTTTCTTCATCTCATTTTATTGCCAATCTTGCTATCTCTGAGACCTGGTCTTTGTTCACCTTTTATTTTTGTTTTATTATCCACACTTTCTTACATCTGATATTGGTGTTCTCTTTCATGGAAGTATCGATCATGCTTCTACAATCACTAGCTATGTGTCCATAGTTATGACATTTGTAACATTCAATGTTACGTGGGGAGAAATAGGCATTTATGGTTTGAACATTTCTTTTATAATCCCTGCAATGTTCAACCTTATGTCCAAAGTTAGTACAATAAAACAAATGACCATAAAATAAATTTGAATACCTAGGAGTGAATGATATTCTTTGTGGTGTAGTCCTTCTAAATTTTTGTCTTGATTGATCATGATCATGATTGAATATTCTTTGTGGCTTGAACATGGATGGTCTTCTTGAAGATGTATATTCAATAGTTTTCTTAGATTACGGTGGACCATGATTCCTTCCTTTGAGTACTTATGCATAACTCTTTATATTTTCTTCATTCTTCTTTTGAAGAAACCTAGAGTGCTTCTCTTCATTCTCTATAAATGATGTGTATGCTTTTGTATCTTCAACGTTCTTGTTGATCTTGATGATTTTACTTCTCAATGTGTCAACTTATTCTTCAAGATTCTCAACCTCTTATTATTTCTTCATTATCTGAGACTTCATGATTTATTCAGTTATTTTCGCTTCTTCAAGATGAATTTTAATGTGATTATTTCTTCTTCAAGTCCTTTCTCTTCTTGACCAAAATCTGCCTCAAGATGGTTTAGATCGTTAGTTATTTCCTTAAGATGATTTGTCAACAACTTCTCTCTCATTTTTTCTTCTTCCTTCTGCGCTTCTATGTTGGATTCCAAATAGTACTTTTGATATTCATGATTTTCTTCGATCTTTCTGGCTTCTTCTAGCTGAGTTCTTAAGTTATCGATTACCTGTTGGGCTTCTTAAAAAATATGAACACTTTCCTTTTGTTTCATTAATTCTTTCTTGAGTGACTTGTTTTCTTCTCTTAGTTCATCTAAAGCACTAATCAATTCTCTGGTGATTATTTACTCTTCATCTTTTAAATCTGTTTGACATGGTGAACATAATTCTTCTTGATCTATATCTACATCTTATTTGAAATTTTATGAATCTGTGATGGGTGAAGAATATATGTCATGTAAATTATCCCAAAGTTCTTTGGCTGGTGAACATTTACCAACCTTTTCTCTTAACAGATTAGGTAATCCTTCCTAGATGAAATACATTGCTATTTTGTTATTCTTCTTCAATTCCTTCTTGGCTGCAATATTTGCCCTTTTTGAACTATAATATTCTGTAACAACTGATAGCCAAATATAATGTCCCTATGCCTATAAAAATACTTCCATCCTTCTGCTCCACATATTGATGCAGGATCATCGTCAACAAATCCCATGTGGAGGGACAACTCAGTGCCATAGCGTGCCTTTTTAAATTAATTAGAATCTAAAATATGGCATTTATTCTGCAAAACCGTTTTGAACAGATGATTGAAGAAGAGAGAAATGCTCAAAAACTGAATGATCGTGAGAGGTCTAGTATTTTCACTCTCAGTCTTGAATGTAACAAAGCTTGAGTAGTTGTTCGATGTTACTTCGATAAGAGAGGTAGTTAGAGGGAATCCTAGGAACCTTCCTGTATATGTAGATGCATGGCATGCCCAAATGAGGCTGCTAGAGGAGTATTTTCATTGAATAGGAAGTAGAATAGTTTGTTTTGAGAGAGATGAGACTTTGTTATAGTCCAACCTTCACATATTGTAATCAGACATTCATCTTAATAGAAAGAAAGAAGTTTTTCCTACATAAGAACTTTCTTTGTGTTTATGTATTTTCATTCATTGTTATGATTTTATATGTCGTTCATGTTTTGAATGTATGAACTGGTGAATAATTGAATAAGTTTGAATTGCTTCTCTTCTTTGAGTTTTCAAGTGCAAGGAGTGCACATAGTCTGCAAGGAGTGAATTGACAGAGGTGAATTAACCTAAGAGAAGCTTAGGAGAGATAGGCTTGATATTCATCAGCATAAGTGAAAGAAGTGCATAGGAACAAATCTGTGTTGAGTTCAGAGAGAGACAAAGTTATAGAACACTCTGTAAAGAGGAGCTCTGCAAGGTGTGCATCGAGCAAGAGGAACGCTAGGAGGGAGAGAAGAATTTATTTTCAAGAAATCCTTCAGATCTGAGTTTGATGAAATCCTAGAAATGCAAGGAGTGTGTGGGAAATCAAAATCCTCTAAGGATCAAGCTCAGGTTGGATAACGCTTTTCATAAGTGCAGAAGAGACCAAATAGATAGAATCGAAGGAGGAGCAAAGGTTGAAGCCTTTGGATACTTCGAAAATCTTCTAAGTCAGAGAAATTCATAATATCGGGAGGGAGAGAGACAATGGTCGTTGGATCACTGATTCAAAGGACCAATAGTCATCCCATCAAATCAAGGTGCATGAGCCTTAGCATTTTTCACACGCAAGAGAGGGAACTTGCCAAAGTTTTGAAGTCCCAAAGAAATTTGGGGCCGTCTGATCATCTGAAGTAAATCTCAAGCATCAAATCGTCTGAAGTAGATATGAACCATTAGGTCTGAATAACAAGTGGTGTGAATCTATGGATCAGTGGTAAAGACCTGAAGTAAATGTCAATCGTTTGATCCAGAGGGCAGGTGGCATAAATCTGTGGACTTCGGGTAAAGAACCGAAGTAAATATGAATCGTCTGAATTAGGAGAATTAGATATGAATCATTTGTTTGGAAGATACAGATCTTATCCGTCAGTCTAGAAGCACTGTCAAGATTGTAAGATTGATGGTCAGACTCGATTGCGGGGAAAGAAAGTGCCCGGATGTTAAAATTTTGAGGGCGGGCCGCAATTTAAACCATGATATCAACAAAAGGATACATGACACCTTATAGTGAGTTGCAGGGAGAAAAGTGGGTTGGCCTAAAACCACCCTTGTCCATGCTCACAATCACTCACTTGCACAAGGTCATAGCCCAGGGGCATATGTAGGAAGGGGCTAGTGGATAGGAGCTAGTGCATGCAAATTGAAGAGCGCCCAGAGCACTAAGAAGAAGGCTCGCGTGTTCCATAGAGCCTGCACCAAAGGACTGAAGGGGCCTGTGTTAATTCTCAAATTAGACCATTACGGTCTTAGGGAGCCAATTCGGTTCAGAATTGAAGATCCTATCCCAGAGGTTGTGTAGCCCCAAGGAGAGCAGGGGGGTCTGCATCAAGTGGTATCAGAGATGAATTTTTTCTTGTAGACAACAGGGAAAAGATGAAGAGAGATAAAGGAGATAGTCTGATATCATCAAGAGGTATCAGCATTGATTTATCCATAGATTTCAGATGAAGGGGATAGAAAATACAATCTGACTACACCAAGTGGTATCAAGAACTGAATTGTGTTTGCAGATTTTAGGCAAAGGTGAAAAGGTGAATAGAAATAATTTGATGACATCAAATGGTCTCAGAAGAATGAGTTTTCCTGTAGAACAACAGGTAAAGGAAAAGGGATAGAGTATTTATGCTCTGTAAATATTGCTACAAAATGTGTAGCAAATGGTAAATAGCCAGGAGGGATGAAGACAAAAAAGATGGCTACTGAAGGTGATAAGTATGGTCGAGGAGAAAACCACAAGAATAAAAGTAAGGAAAAAATTGGCAAGGATCTCATTGAGATAAGAGGGATAATGGAACAACTAACATTGAAGATGCAACAAGAGACAAAGGTGCACTGGAGTTACGAATGGCCTCTGAACAGGAAGGTAAAATGGCCTTTTCAAAATTTGTTGGCCAGAAAAACAACAACAAGAGTTGAGGAAGTGGTGAGGCATGCTGAAACCCTTAGTGACATAGAGGAGGAACTGATTCACATCCATGAACCATAAATTGGGAGACACCTCAATTATGAGGAGGAGGTGAGATCAGATAAAGATCTCATAAACTACCAAGAGAGGAGAGATGGATTTTCATATTTCCAGGTGGGAAATTAAATGAGATCATTGGAGGATCTCATAGACTTTCAGGAGGACAGCAGTGGAAATCCATATTGCTAGGTGGGAAATAATATGAGATTAGCAAGAGATATCATAAAATGCTAGGTGGGCAATAGAAAAAGATCACTGGAAGGTCTCATATATTGTCAGAGGAGTAGTATTGAAAGTTAAAATTTCCAGGTGGGCAATGAGATGGGATCAGTTGATCTCATAGACTGCCAGGTAGGCAGAGAGAAAATCCCAAGTTGTCAGGTGCGAAAGGGAGGAGAGATGAACTCAATTGAGAGTTCATATCAACAAAGAGTGTTGATGGAAGAAGATCAGAGGTGTGTTCTGATCATTGGGGGAATTCAAATATTCCTGCAAAATAGTCCACCAGAGGCTAATACAAGTGTTGCACATAAGGAGGTAGTGAAAAAATAATCCAAGAAAGAGGCCATGGAACCAAATGACTTTAAAGCTAACTTTGTTTGTGATGTAGGTGTAGTAGAGGAAATACAACCAACAAAGACTGTCAAAGAGGAGGAGAAGGAGAAAACACTGATGTTTACCCCAACAGAAAAAGAGGAGAATTCAGATGAATTGCTCACTCAATGGGAGCGACAGCTGAAGATGCTGGAGGATTGGTTGGACAATACAAAAACTAGAAGATGGCTACCAGGATATAGTCATACAGATTTCAGGAAAAGAGCATTCAACATAATTCCTCAAAATTTTTAGCCAGGAAGCTGGAAGGGAGATAACTGCAACATTGGAGCTTGTAGAATAAGAGGAAGCAAAAAACATAGATTTTTTTTAGTAGTATGAGGAATTAGAATCCCAGGAGAGAAGAGTAAATATGTAGAGTAGGCATATCCAAGATGCCAAATTGGAAACAGGTGGAGGAGCATACCAGCTTGGGGAGCAACTAGAGGAAGTTGGAGTTGAACCAACACAGGAGGATATGACATAAGTCAATTTGTCACAGGAGGAAGTTGAGCAACAAATCAGTGGTGAGACTGCATAATTGGAGTCTGCAATAGAGATACCAACTAATGCCACAGGAGATGAAGATAACATGAAAGTTTATATTGATCATATTAGCGAAGAGGATAAAGAGAACACATTTCAATGTGCCCAAGAGATGGAGAAAGAAGAGCATTTGGTGGAACTGCTCAAAATTTTCAACCAAGGAGATGAATATAAGGCAACTGTAGAATTGGGATCTATAGAAGAGCATTTAGAGGAATGGCTCAAATTTTCCAGTCAGGAAGCTGAGAAAGAGATAATTGTAGAATACAAACCTACAACAGAGGAGGAAGAAACAAATAGCATGGATTTTGTTGATCTGTGTGAAGAGATGGAGGCCCTAGAGAGAAGGGTAAAAATGAAAAAGCATCTTATCCAACAAGTCAAGTTGGAAATTGATGGAGAGAAAAGGAAATAGATCATACTGCAGGGGGAAAACTAGATAATGGACCAGCTAGACAAAGAAATAGAGGAGATAAAGAGATTGATGCTGGAAGTAGCACAAAAAAAATTCATCAGAGAAGTATGGGACAAAAGAAAACCTGCAGGAGCAGCATGGAAAAATAAGTTGCAAGGAAAAGGAGAAGATGAACAACTCCAAGAGAAAGTATAGTACCCTGGAGGATCTCAACAATGTGGAAGAGGGAGCCATGAGCAGGAGCTCATGTTTTTCCCAGTGGTGGAGTATTATGCAGGAGCATTGTCAGCAAAGCCCACCTGGAGGAACAACTCAGTGCCATAGCACACCTTTTTAAATTAATTTGAATCTAAAAGTTGGCGTTTATTCTGCATATCCATTTTGAATAGATGATTGAAGAAGAGCGAAATGCTCAGAGATTGAATGATCACGAGAGGTTTGAGAGTTTCACTCTCAGTATTGAATGTAACAGAGCTTGAGTAGTTGTTAGCTGTTACTTTGATAGGAGAGGTAGTCGGAGGAACCCTACATATGTAGATGCATGGCATGCCCAAATGAGGCTAGTGGAGGAGTATTCTCATTGAATAGGAAGTAGAATAGTTTGTTTTGAGAGAGATGAGAATTTGTTACAGTCCATCCTACACATATTGTAATCAGACATTCATCTTAATATAAAGAAAGTAGTTTTTCCTGCATATGAACTTTCTATGTGTTTATGTATTTTCATTCATTGTTATGATTTTATATGTCATTCATGTTTTGAATGTATGAACTGGTAAATAATTGAATAAGTTTCAATTTATTCTCTTCTTTGAGTTTTCGAGTGCAAGGTGTGCACATAGTCTGCAAAGAGTGCATTGACAGAGGTGAATTAACCTCATGGAAGATAAAGAGAGGTAGTGTTGATCTTCATCAGCAGACGTGCAAGGAGTGCACAGGAACAACTCTGTTTTGATTTCATAGAGAGACAAAGTTATAGAACATTATTTAAAGAGGAGCTATGCAAGGTGTGCATCAAGAAAGAGGAATGCCAGGAGGGTGAGAAGAATTTATTTTCAAGAAATCCTTCAGATATGAGTTTGACGAAATCCTAGAAACACATGGAGTGTGTGGGAAATCAAAATCCTCTAAGGATCAAGATTAGAAGGGATAACACTTTTTCATAAGTGTAGAAGAGACCCAATAGACAAAATCGATGGAGGAGAAAAGGTCAAAGCCTTTGGATACTTATAAAATCTTCTAAGTTAGAGGAAGTTAGAAGCTTAGGAGGGAGAGTGACAGTGGTCATTGGATCACTGATTCAAAGGACCAATAGCCATCTGATCAAATCAAGGTGTGTGAGCCTTAGTGTTTTGCACATGTAAGAGATAGAACTTGCCAAAGTTCTGAAGTCCCAAATAAATTTGGGACCCTCATATCATCAAAAGTAAATCTCAAGCCTCAGATCATCCGAAGTAAATCTCAAGCATTGAATCGTCCGAAGTAGATTTGAACTGAAAAATCTGAATAACAGGTGGCACGAATTTGTGGACCCATGGTAAAGACCTAAACTAAATGTCAATCATACGATCCAAAGGGCAGGTGGCATAAATCTGT
>SNQJ01S0018387.1:90788-108958 GCA_010110895.2 Picea sitchensis | reverse complement strand
TGGTACAGGTTTTATATTGATAAAAAATTGTGAGAATAGTTCAAGTAACAAAAATTCTAATCAACACAATAATAACACATCCAAAAAAACAAAAAACACAAATTCTTTGTAAATTCTATACAAAATTAATATGTTTGAACTATATGTAAGTTTAACTAATATGTATCTACTTACAAATTCCACAATTAATTTTTGATATGCCAACATATACTCACAACCAATACATAACCCAATGGAAATCAATTCTTCTGGTGGCTCTTCTTTGTATGTTAGCACATCTTTGAAGACATTCAAGGATGGTTGTTGTAAAACAACTTAAAATATACAAAAATAAAATCTTAAGTTGTTATAAGGAAATCAAAATTACTTACAAACTTTGTTATCAACCCTTTTCTTCCTTGTCATCATGTTTTATGTGTCGAATGGGTTCCATTTTCTTTTCTTTTCTGCAAGAAAATACTTGAAAATTAATATTTAATGCTAAATTATTTATTTATATGTACCTAATAGAAAAATTCAATGATTTCATACATTTGAAGCATGTTGTTGTTGATATGGATCCTCCTATGATGCAATTATGTCCATTTCTTTGACCATATCCTTGTACATTTTTTTGAATATTCCTATTGGTATATTTCGGATATCAGCTCATTGATCCTTTTTGATTTTCATAATCTTCCTAAAAAAACTAACATGACAATAAATTATTTTTTATATTGATATATGAAAACTAAATATAACAAAATTGATATTAATAAAGGAATGTTTTGTAGTAATATATACATATTTGAGAAAAGAATTTTTAGGAATATTACTTTTTGAATGATTCTTTTTTGTTGTTGTATGTTTTTTCCATTGCAAGTGTGACAGGTCTCACTGACCATTTCTTCGGAAACACTTCTTGTAGTTTAGATATAACCTGGTTCTTGGAATAATTGGATTGATTTATGTATACTAAGTGGAAAGTATGTCTATATGTTCGTTTCATTATATCCCTCATAGTTTTGTAAAAGTTTCCCCCCCTTTCATTAACCTCCAACACCACTGTAGATGAGCTAAGGACCAATTCATCATCATTTACATCTTCTATAATTTTTATTTTCTTACGATGACATTGTGTTCCTTTGTTGTTGATCCCTATAGAACATTAAACATATGTCAATTAACATATTGTTTGGAACATGTGATCTAATTTTCTTAAGTATATTATTAATGAAAATTTAAAAGAGAACTCATATTGAATAGTATTTTTTCATTCACCCAATTCATCCTTTTGCAATTTTTCCATCAAGATTTTATGCTCTTATGCACTTAGATCACAAAGAATCTTATCAAGCTTCCTCATTTTGTGGCTCCACATGACATACACTAACCAAGTGTGGTCCATCTCATGTACCAGTCATCATAGTTTCGAATAGGGTAATATTTATCCTTGACGACATCCATAAAAGAGTCCCAAGTGGGCTCGGCCCCAATTACTCAAGACTCCTCTGCAGATTTTTTCTCACAACATATTTTCCACCAATGTTTGACATGGGGAATAGGCTTCAGGATCACAAACGTGATATTTTCCCCATTGGAAAAATTATCGACAAAGAAATAACTTTCTAGTATATTTAACAATTTTTCCAAGGCATGTGCATCTATCTGACCTTCAAATATGGGAATATCAAAATTAACTTGTACCTTGAAGGGGGTGGTGCCTCCAAAGTGCATACTTGATGAATATGCATCTGTTGTTGTTGGAAGTTGTCAAAGAATTTGGGAAAAATTATCCATGATCTTGTTCCTCTATTGCATGAGGAAATTTGCAAGCAATATCTTGATAGGACCTCCTACTCCCTCATCTCTCTTTTCTTCCTCCATGAGAGGCTTCTTGGGATGGTTTTTCTCAAGAGAAACTAGCTCAAGACTTGACTCTCTATACCCTAACCTCGTCGAGGACATGCACTAATAAATGACAAGGAGTGAAATGATCTTATACCACTAATCCAAATTATGTTGAGAATGAAATGAAGGATAAAATATAAGAAAGAAACACACATGTAACACACCTAACCCCCTATTCCTCCTTTTTCTGGTAGGATGTTTTAATTTGATCTTTCTCTTAAACTAAGTACTCCAGTTTACCTTGAGTATCTTCTCGTCCGACCTCCAGTCATCACTGCGATTCCTTTGATAATCTCATTGTAACAACTAGGGACATGAGAATCCCCAATAGGATGACTAGAATCTCTCCTCACCACCAGATTAATGATCAATAGAAATGCATACCTTCACTTGTCATAATAGTAGGTCACAAGCCTAGAATCCATTCTATCAGTTTCTCTTTGATCGATCATTCCGACAGATCCAACGAATCTCAAAACTGTAAACAAATGGCTCTGATTATTTCATATTCTTTAATTTCTCACCTTTTGTCACATGTCTCTTCAATTATATGTTAAGTGAATCAGTGGGACCAATGACAATCCTATGACTGATATTACATCACTCAACCACTCATTGATATACAACCCTCGTTCTCTCTCAAAGTCCTTCAAAATAAGAGTGAATCCACTCTACACATCATTATCCATTCTAACTGGCCTACATCGATGAATCTGATGATCCTCGTTCACTCCATCTGATGATTAGGGTTCACTCAGGGACTCACAACTATGAAGAAATTAATGACATCTCGACCATCCTCCTCACAATGCATCACCCTGGATACAACAATTTTCATCCATCGATTTACCCTTCGATAGATCAACAATACTCAGACTCCCTTGTCATCAGACTCTTTTCCTATGCCCTTTTTCCAGGCCTCCGAAATTCCACCTTCCTCTATACCTACATTTGATATTAATAGTCAATATTTCAGGGTCTATCCCTCTGATAGATCAATGATTCTCATTGACTCGAAGTCTCCATCATCAGAATCCCTTTGTAACTTTACACCTGGTCACTTCGATGAACTCTTATTTCAACTAATGGTTAGGTTCATTTCACTATACCAAATCAACGATTGTGCATCCTCCCAACTCAGTATATGGGTTCTCTTCAAAGGAATGGTCTGTTAAGGAATTAAACATTCAAGGTATCTTCAAGCTTACTCAGTAAGGTTCCAACAAAGTTCATTAAGCTTGGGATTCCACTCTAAAACTCACTAAGGAATCCTCACTTCAAAACCTAGTTGGATATTTTCATCTTCCAAGCTTTCCATTTCAAGAAGGAGGTTCTTGTATTAGGATTATAGCTCCCCAAGATGACACAAAATTCTTCCCAGATACTAGGGCTCTCTGGTTACCACTTCCTGAAGGAATATTTATATCTTCCAAGATTTCCATTTCAAAGGCTTGAAACTTTCACAGGGATACACTCTATATATGTACTACTCACTTAACTATTTAGACTTATGATGTTAATAGTGAAAATAATCATACATAATACATTTTATTTATGAATTCAACCATTCCTTCATTAAATAACATTAATCATTTTTAAAATAAACATTAGACCATCATCACTAAATATAAATTAGACATAGCAAGATAAAAACACTTATCTCTTCAATGAAAGGTTAAACAAGCCAACTGATTGAGAGAGGAAGCCTTTCCTCCATACCATAGGATATGTTTCACTATGTCTTTCTACAACATGTCACCCCCATCCCAATCCATGATATCACAATGGAATGATTTAGTTGGTATATAGGTAAACAATTGTCTAGGAAGGTTTCTCTCCTTCACTCCACTGGTAACAATAGAAGTTTCCCTCTTCCCATTGAGCTCACGACCTCCACGAGTTTATTAGGAACCTTCCCAACTAGATTTCCTCTACACAAGGGAGTCCCTTCTCCGCTACACAATCCCTCAATGACCTCCTCTTACCAGTGCCAATTTATCTCCGATAGGAACCAAGTCACAACCCTTTATTGCTCTAGTCTGGATCTGGGTCTTTTCTACACTAGAGTGACCATTAATTTCTTGAGAAATTTTCCTATTTTCCTCATGGAAGACTTCCTAGCTTCTTTGTTACTAAGAGTGACATGTCTGAGTCTCCTTCTCACAATTATATCTATATGTGAGTATATGACTCACTCTTCTCACTGTGGTTATCTTTGAGAACTCATTTACCACTTATCAGTATGTTGTCATCTTCCTAAGTGTGTTCTTTCCTCTTCTTCCTCCCCGCTTCTATGATATTCATTCTCTTCCTTCATGTGCCCCCCTTTATCCTCTTCCATGAATTCTCAGGATTCCTATGGCCTATTTTCAAACAAAAACTCCAATTAGGATCCCAAATTTGAAGGGTCATCTAGGTGTGTCCTTATGTTAGGTTTTAGTTGACTCTTTGCGTATTCAAGCATAGAATCTGTCAGCAGTTGTAACTACTTAAACCACCAATATTGAACTCCATAACTGGTCATGTGGCTCTATGAGGTTTGGGTACATTGGAAGGTGATGTATTCAATTTTGCAGGTGCAGGATGGAATGTTGAGAAAACTTCATATTTTCTGCATTGAAACTTCTCCATGCCACCTCACGGGTCCACCTCAACAATCCCACTTGTGATATCATGGCCAGTACTCAAGGATTTTCCTTATCATTCAACTAACTAATGTGTTCTATTAATGTTAACATAATTTCATGCTTCATAATATTAATATATGAAGTGTTTGTGTAATTTCAATTATGGAGTAAAACAGGGTGTTACATTCCCCTCCCCATTAAAGGAACAACATCTTCAGTGTTTAAAATACCATATGTATACAAATTATACAAAAAATATAAATTGGTATGCAACTCTCATGGCTTATTCTAGTTCCGAAGTAGCCTCATATTATCCAAAGTTCTTCTAGTGCACCTTGACCTCTGTGATGGCTCAATTCCAGAGTAAGGTTACTCTCTTGTCTACGATGCACTAAGGTTCGGGCTTGAATTCTCCCTGTGGTTCCACATGCATCCTAGTCCGATCAATAACATGATTAGAATCATGAAAATATTTCTTTAATAAATATAGTACATGGAACACATTGTGAGATCTAACAATAGGTGGCAAGGAAAGTCTATGTTACTGGCCCCACTCTCTCTAGGACTTCAGACGATCCACAATAGCGAGGTGATAACTTATCACATCTCCCTGTCCTTAGGAAAATTATCGTGGGTTTCACTCCGAGATACACATGATCTTCCACCTTAAGCACTTTATGAGTTCTCTTGTTGTCTGCATATCTCTTGTTGTCTATCCTAGTCTGTTTTCAAATTATGCCTTATCTTTATCATTGCATGTTCCATTTATTTCAACAATTCTATTCCATGTGTGATCTTGTCCACTGGGTTGTACCAACTGATTGGAACTCTACATTTCTTGCCATACAAAACCTCAAATGGGTTCATCTTCAATTATTCTTGATAACCATTGTTGTATGAAAACTCTACTAGGGCAAGATATTCTTCCCACTACTTAGGTTGGTGCATTACATGCAATCTCAACATGTCCTGTAGCACTATGTTCACCCTTTCAGGTTGACCATCTGTTTGAGAATGGTAGGTCATGATAAATCCTAACTACATTCCCAGACCTACAAAAAAACCATTTTCCAAAATTTTAAAGTGAAATTCGCATCTTTGTCTGAAATTATAGTCTTGGGTAGACCATGCAATCTGAAATTTCGTATGTAAAAATATCAACAACATATGTATCCTTAAAAGTTGATTTTATGGGAATAAAGTGATCTTCATTGCTCAACTTATCCACCACTACCATAATTGCATCATGTTTCCTAACTGTCCTTGACAAACCAGTAATAAAATTCATGGAGAGTGTCTCCCATTTTCATTATGTAACTGGTAATGGTTGCAATAGTCCCGCATGATGTTTGTGTTCAACTTTGACTTGTTGACACTTCAAACACTTGGTAATGTATTCAATAATGTCTTGCTTCATTCTTGGCTAGTAATAAAACTACCTCAATATTATTATCATCTTCTTATAAGAAGGATGACCCACATAAGGTCTCATATCTAACTCATCCACGATCATCTACCTTAGCTCCATTGAATTAGGCACATACAACATATTGTTGTACAACAAAAATATCACTTGTAATCTAATATTCCTCATATTTCCTCTCTATGGGTTCTTGTTGGAACACTTATCTTATCTGATTGAAAATCCAATCTTCTTGTGGGTGTATTCTATTGGAATACTGAGAGGAGGGGGGGGTGTTGAATCAGTGTTATCCTTTTTCAATAATTAGCTGTTACTTTTATGTTTTGTTAATTACCACAGTAGATCAACAATAGACTTGTTTGTAAAATCAATTATATAAATATACTTAATATAAATTACAAGGATTTTATGAGGAATAGTGAAGGACACCAATCCTTTTTAGAGCACAAAGTCTAGGAGACACAAATCCCCTTATTCAGGGAACCAACCCTAGGAAGCAACAACTCCCTTGTTTATTTAGGTAACCAACCCTAGGAAGTACCAAATCCATTGTATTTAGGGCACCAACCCTAGGAAGCACTAACTCCCTTAACTTACACTTAAAGGATATTAATACTTTTGCGCTCCTCCCTTCCACCCTCACTTCATAAGAATCATCAATTCTTCTTCTTGGACTCTTTTGTTGTTGTGATCTTCTAATATGGACTGCAATACCCTTTCTTCTCACCATTCTTTCTCATTTATATACTCTTCCAACTGGTGTGAGATATGAATAATTGTGTCACTTTGTTTGGACCATCACACCTCTTCATTTTAAAATAACAATAATATCTATTATTCAAACATTATTGTGAAGGATTTTAATTTAGTGAGAGTGATTTTCATAAATCGATCACAAGTATGGATCAATTTATTTAACTCAATTCCATGTCTATGCAAATATTGCAAAAATCGAATCTTGCAAAGGCACTTGCTTCAAACCATTTACCTGTGACCATATGCATAAAACCATGGGATTATTAATTAAGCAATGTACCCAACACCTCATGGATTATGTTTTCATAACCCCTGACCAAGGGATCGAACCTAGTCCTCCGATACTTCAGCCTTCGGGAATTTTCTCTCTCATCCAATCTTCTAGAGTTTCAACTCTCCGAAGTAGTTACCTATCACAAGGGTTGATCCAATGGTTGGCATGATTTTTGGAACCAAATCAACGGTCTGGATTTGATCCTTACACTATCCTTCCACTACTTAATCCAACGCCTCTCACTTAATCCAAGGTTGATATGGATGACCAATGTTTACTTCAGGACTTCAGGCCTCTGCAATCTTTCAATATTTTAGAGTACATTTCGTCGAAGTGCTTATTAGCAGTTTCTACTTGATAACATCCACATGTCCAAGATATAGGACTGTGGGGTTAACCATTCCAACTATTTGTTCTGTCAGCGATATTGACCGTGAATCTTCCTTCTCAACAGATGGTTAGATCATACTTCGGAGCTTTGGGACTATGGGGGTTCAGAGTTCTGGATTATTGTTGTTCCAATTTCCACCGGAGTTGGTCAGTGTCGAAATGGTAAACCTGGGAGAGCTTACGTCATTTTTCCACTTCGTTTTGATCTATCAGTTATGTGAGAATATGGGGTATCTTAGATCAACGGTTAGCATTGACTTCGGCCTTCAGTGCTTCAGGTAATTTTTGGTTACTCTCAAAGGAAAAACTCCCAGAGTGACGTAACATTTTGACTTTATTGCTAACTTGGCACTAGCCAATTGGCTTCCATGTGTCACTTATATTTGATAATTTTGTGTACGTAAAATTTTGACTAGACGTTGACACTTGTCACCACTTGATTGTGCCATGTGTCCTTGCTAACGTGGTCTTGTTGATGTGGCACATGTTCTCCTCTTGGTCATAGGTTGATATGAATCCTTGATCGAATGATTGTGATCAACTCTTATATCAACAATTTAGATTTATTTTCATCCTTAGGGACTTTGGGTTATTGGTTCCCAATTCTCAATTCTCCCAAAGTGAGATTCCATGAATAAAAATTGAGCAATTTGAATTCATCTAACGATCCATCTTTGATGTGAAAGGATTAACATGTTCCAACGATTGTCATGATTTTGTCTATTATGGATATCATGAATCTTTGATCTAATGGTTGTGATCAGTTCTAGATCAATGGTCTAGATTCATTTCAGCTTTTGGGACTTTGGATTATTCGTTCCCAATTCTCAGTTATCTGAAGTGAGATTCACGAGATAAACCTCTAGCAAATTGACTTTATATCATGATCCATGTTTGATGCGATAATCTTAACATGATCCAGTGGTTGTTGAGATTTCATCTATTTGGGATATCGTGAATCCTTTATCCAACGACTGTGATCAGTTCTATATCAATGGTCTAGATTCATTTCGATTTTCGAGAATTTGGGTTATTCGTTTCCAATTATCAATTATCCTGGTGTGAGATTCCCCGATTAAACCTCGAGAAAGTTGACTTCATATAATGATCCTGGTTTGTCCCGAAATATACATCATTTGACATGATTCTCCCTCGATTCTTTTTTAGTTTTACTATGGGGATTTCAATCCTAATCATGTTTTTGCAATGTGCTTTCCCTTTTGAGATTTTTGGTTTTTTACTTGGATTCTAACTGATCAAGATCATTGATCTATTGGGAATTTGATGCCAATGGTGTTTCTGCATTGCACTGATCTTTTGAAATATAATACACTACCTCTCCTAAGATTTAGGTAGATTCCTTTGCGTGTTGTTCATAACAACTCATCATTACATCATAATGACATCGATTGTTTGACATTAATGACATAATCAACATTGATAATTTAGGACCTCTTTGACATCAATGCAAACCCCATAAAACCATGTCCTACATTCTCCCCCTTTGGCACTGATGGCAACCTTTTTTCTTTTTGAAGTTTCTTCCTTTATCAATTTCCTTCCCCTTTGACAACAATGGCAAAGGGGATATTTCTTCGCTCCCCCTGTGGAAATGCTCCCCCTGACCACATGCCCCTTATGATATGATTTATGGTTTTTACTGTGGTTTTTGAATTACTCCTAATTTATGTTGAGGATTTTCAAAATTACTCATGGGAAAAGTTTTTCTGAAAATGTTTGCAATCTAGTCTTTGGTGTCTAGATACCCTATTTTAACTATTTTTGGGGTAACCATATCTCTTAGGAAATGGCATTTAATTGGGATGTTTTTGGTTTTAGAATGCATGACTGGAATTTTAGAGATATGTATGGCACTAGTGTTATCATAGTTAATAGTAATAGGATTACTATATCTTATTTGTAGGTCTTATAAAGTTTGCTTCATCCAAAGAACTTGTGTGCAACAAGATGCAACAACAATGTATTCTGCCTCTGCTGTAGAGAGTGATGTGGATGTTTGTTTGTTTCTTGACCATGCTACCATAATTTTTCCTAAGAAAAATGCTCCTTCACTGGTGCTTTTCCTATCATCTATGCTACCTGTCCAATTTGCATCAGTATATGCAGTTAGATTGAAGTATTTATCTTTTGGATACCATAATCCTAGTTCTAGGGTGCCTTGAAGGTATCTGAATATTATTTTTACTTATTTTAAGTGAGCTTCTTTAAGTGCATATTGAAATCTCCCCACGATTCCTACAACCTGCATGATGTCAGTTCTTGTTGTTGTTGAATAGAGATAACTTCCAACCATTGATCTATACATGGTTTGGTCTACTTTTGGTGAGTCATCTTCTAGACTTATTTTACATCCAATGACCATTACAGTACCCATAGGTTTATTTTCTTCCATTTGAAATTTCTTCAGCATTTCCTTGATATATTTGGTTTGGGAAACAAATATTCCATTTTCTGTTTGATTCAATTATAAACCTAAGATTACTCTCCTAGCATAGACATTTAAAACTCTTCTTGCATTTTGGTTGAAAAAATTATTCTTAGTGTAGTAAGATTACTCCCAAATATGATGTCATCTACATATACCACCACAAAAATCATGTTTTGATCCTCAATTTTGATGTATAGGTTTCTATCAGTAGTCCCTCTCGTATATCCCTATTTTTGTAGGTATTAATCAAGCCTAGAGAACCATGCTTTGGGGGCTTTTTTAAGCCCATACAGGGCCTTTTTCATCTTGCACACATAGTCTTGATTTTATGATAACAAGATTCCTTCTGGTTGCTCAGCATATAATTCTTCTTCTAGTGTTCCATTAAGGAATGTTGATTTGACATCCATCTAATAGATTTTGAAATTTCTGAAGCATGCAAATGCTAGGAACATTCTGATGGCCTCAAGTCTTACTACTAGAGAGAAAGTTTCTTCAAAATCAACACCTTATACTTGGGAATATCCTCTAAAAACTAATCTAGCTTTGTTCTTTATAATCTCCCAATTTTCATTTATTTTTTTCTTGAAGATCCACTTGCTTCCTATCACATTCTTGTCCTTGGGTCTTGGAACTAGTTTCCAAGTCTGATTCTTCTCTATTTGGTCTAGTTCTTCGTTCATTGATTTTATCCAATATTTACTTTTGATAGCTTCATTAACTGACTTAGGTTCTATTATGGATAACATTGTTTGTTCTGAGTCAAAAGAGAGTTTCCTTCTTATTTCCACTCCTACACCTTTATCTCCAATAATTTGGCTTTCAAGATGATTATTTTGAACTCTTTTTGATGGAGCTCTTGGAAAGGGCATTTCTTCATTGTCTTTTTCATAAATATGTGTATAATTTTCCTTTGTTTCATCATAGTCATCTTCTTGCTGAGATTCTGCATCATCAGCTTCCTGTTGAGATTTTACATCATCATCTTCTTGTTGAGGTATTTTATCAATGCCATGGGATATCCTCTTTTTTAGATCATCTATCTTTACATTGGCACTTTACACTATCTTTATTACTATAATATTATAACATATGTATGCTTTCTTATTAGATGAATATACTAAGAGTATTGCTTCATCAAATCTTGGATAAAACTTTCCTATGTTATCTTCATCATTCTTTATGTAAAATTTACTTCCATACGTTCTAAAGTGTTTTACATATGTTGGCCTTCCAAACCATAGTTCATATGGGTTTTCTTCATGGTTGGGTCTCAACTGAGCTCTAATAAGTATGTGAAATTTTGTGTAGATTTCATCTCTCCATAATTTTTCTGGAAGCTTAGCTTCATTTAGCATGGTTCTTGCAACTTCTTGAACTATTCTATCTTTCATTTCTACCACTCCATTCTGTTGAGGAGTCCTGGGAGATGAAAATTGTCTTTTGATACCATAATTTTCACAGAATTGAATGAACTCTTTAGAGGTGAATTATCATCCATTTTTCGATCTCAGACATTTAATTTTGAGATCTGTTTCATTTTCTACAAGGGCTTTGTATATTTTAAGTTTCTCAAAGGCTTCTGATTTTTCTTTTAGAAAGAATACCTAGGTCAATCTTGTGTAATCATCAACAATCAACATAAATTATTGTTCACCATAAGTACTTTTGGTTCTGGTTGGTCCACATAGATCTGTGTGAATAATCTATAATGGTTTTGTTGTGGAATTCTCTTTCGTTTTGAACCTAACTCTTGTTTTCTTTCCTATTTGATAATGTTTACAAATATAATCTGAAGGCTAAATCACTTTTGGTATGTCCCTAAATGCCTTTTTATCATTGGCTTTGATCAAGTTGTCAAATCTTAAATGTACCAATATTATATGCCATATCGAGCTTCCATCTACTTGGATTAAACAACATTTTTCTTCTTCTTCTATATCAAGGATGTACACATTGCTAGATGTTCTTGGTGCCACTACCACTAGCTTTCCAATGTCCTTTTTTTCTAATTTCACATTTCTGAGAATAAAAATTAAGTATGTGACCTCGATCACATGTCTAACTTACACTTAGGAGATTTGGTTTGATATTTTCTACCAGAAGTACATCTTCTCCTTTGGTTTTATTATTTTCTAAACTAACAGTGCCTTTTCCCAGTATCTTGGTTGACATGTTATCTCCAAAAGTTACTTTTCCTTTCCCTTTCTAATTTAACTTGAGAAAATTACTTTGATCTCCAGACATGTGTTTGGAACATCCATTGTCTATATACCACTGACATCCTTGATTTATTGCATATAAGGCTACAATGCACTCTGTTTTCTTATTCTTCCATTCTTTTTTATTATGGGAAATATTTGTCTTTTTATCATATTTTGGCAATCTACATTCATGGGTTTTATGGCCATAGTTGTTGCATTTTTGGCATTCACTATTGAAGTCTTGCAAAGGTCAAAATGAGTTATATTTTCTTTTATTTGTATTGTACTTTTTTTTCTTATATCTTTGGACATTTCTACGATTGTATTGTCCATAAGCTTTGTAGTTCGTTGCATTATGTCCAAAATTATTGCAAGCGTAACAATATCCAATAAATAGATATTTAGGGGGATTCCTTCTGATGATTTTATTTTTCTTGTCATCGTTTACTCTAGTAGGGAGTATTTATTTATGTTTATGTGTAACAATTTTCAATGGTATCATCTGTGCCTTATTATCTTCTTTTCTTAATGAGTTTTTTAGAGCATATGAGTAACTGATTGGTTTCTTGACAGATCCTTGTGATGTAGAAGTTCAGTCTTGAATGCATCCAAAACCAGTCTTGTTGTTTGGTGACATTTGAATACTAAAAATTTCATCCAAGATCTTTGAACTATTTCCAAATTGTGATCATTTCTTTTATTTCTCAATTTCACTTTTTAGTAGCTTAATTTCAGCTTCTAGTTTCTCACATACTTGTTTTTTATTATTGAGTTGTTGTAAAATGAATTCTTCGATTTTATTATCTTATAAGAGATGAGAATTCAAATAAATGATGGTTTTTTCTAAGTCTTTGATGCTTTTGGAAACTTCCCTCTCTCTTGATTTAGTAGTTTCTTTAATCTCTAGAAGCTCTTCCCTTAGTACCCTGTTTTGTTTTTTAGTTTTTCTTAGTACTTCAATTACACTAAGGATTTCTTCTTCGAAGTTCACTTCTTCTTCATCTTCTGAATGGTTATCATCTTGATTTTTGATTCCCAGAAATAGAAGCTCCGGTTCGTCTTCTTCATTTTCTTATGATGAACTATTGTCTTCTTGGGTAAAGAACATTTTATTTTTCTTGTAGAACTTATTTTTATTATTAGTGTTTCTTTTCTTCTGATTTTTGAAGGTTATTTGGTCATTACTTTCCTCCTTCTTATGATGGGTATATTTATTTCCAAAGTGTCCAATTTTTCCACAGTTAAAACATATTAGAGGAATCTCTCCTTTGTATTTCCCTCTTCCTTTCTTGAGTTTCTTTATGAAGTTGGAATTTTACTCATCAGATATATATGATAACTCATCATTGGTATTTTTCTTCTTCCTCATCTTTGTTTTATATTCTTTAAAGGTTGTTTCTCTTTTTGATGATTTATCATTCCCTATTCTCATTTCATATGCTATAAAAATTCCATGAAGTTGATCAACTGTGAGTGTGTCAAGATTGGGCCTATCTTCAATTGTAGAAATCTTTGCATCATATCTTATAGGTAATGACCTTAGTATATTTTTCACAATAGGTTTATCTGTAAGTTCTTCTCCTGGTGCTCTGATTGAATTAACCACTTCATCAACCCTATGAAGGTATTCAACAATATTCTCTTCTTCTTTCATTTTCAAATTTTCAAAGTAAGTTCTATAGGTATATAGATTGGCTTCAGTTACTTTGTTATCTCCTTCATATACAACCTCAAATTTGTACAATATTTATTTTCTTGACTTACAGTGCACAACCTTCACATATATATAATTTGTCAACCCTCCTAGAATTGCATTAAATTATCTTGAGTTGTCATTGTAGATTTTCTTTCTTGCAACATCTTTGGGTGGAGTAGTTGGTGTAGTGTAACCAGCTACAACAGATTTCCAAATATCAAAAGAAAGAGCCAACAAGAAGTTTTTCATTCTTATTTTCCATAGAGCATAGCCACCTCCATTGAACAATGGTGCTTTATTGTTAGACATTCCCTCTTGATGATCCATATTTAGGATCTACCTTCCAATTGTTAGATTGTGTTATAGGTACCCACTATGATACCAGTTATTGAAATATTGAGAGAGGGGGTGAATCAGTATTACCCTTTTTCAACAATTAGCAGTTACTTTTATGTTTTGTCAATTACCACAATAAATCAACAATAGACTTGTTCATAAAATCAATTATATAAATATAATTAATAGAAATTACAAGGCTTTTATGAAGAATAGTGAAGGACACCAATCCTTTTTAGAGAAACAAATCTGGGAGACACAAATCCCTTTCTTCAGGGAACCAACCCTAGTGTAACATCCCGCTCTGGCGCACTGAGACCACTTATTCTTTGAGGACACTTGCTCGCAAGTGATCTGGACCCCTTTTGATGTTGGACCTTATATATTTGATTATGATGTGATTGACAGATGATATGATGCGTTACTATTCNGTTTACTCTAGTAGGGAGTATTTATTTATGTTTATGTGTAACAATTTTCAATGGTATCATCGTTGCCTTATTATCTTCTTTTCTTAATGAGTTTTTTAGAGCATATGCGTAACTGATTGGTTTCTTGACAGATCCTTGTGATGTAGAAGTTCAGTCTTGAGTGCATCCAAAACCAGTCTTGTTGTTTAGTGACATTTGAATACTGAGAATTTCATCCAAGATCTTTGAACTATTTCCAAATTGTGATCCTTTCTTTTATTTCTCAATTTCACTTTTTAGTAGCTTAATTTCAGCTTCTAGTTTCTCACATACTTGTTTTTTATTATTAAGTTGTTGTAAAATGAATTCTTCAATTTTATTATCTTATAAGAGATGGGAATTCAAATAAATGATGGTTTTTTCTAAGTCTTTGATGCTTTTGGAAACTTCCCTCTCTCTTGATTTAGTAGTTTCTTTAATCTCTAGAAACTCTTCCCTTAGTACCTTGTTTTGTTTTTTAGTTTTTCTTAGTACTTCAATTACACTAAGGATTTCTTCTTCGAAGTTCACTTCTTCTTCATCTTCTGAATGTTTATCATCTTGATTTTTGATTCCCATAAATAGAAACTTTGGTTCATCTTCTTCATTTTCTTATGTTGAACTATTGTCTTCTTGGGTAAAGAACATTTTCTTTTTCTTGTAGAACTTATTTTTATTATTAGTGTTGCTTTTCTTATGATTTTTGAAGGTTATTTGGTCATCACTTTCCTCCTTCTTATGATGGGTATATTTATTTCCAAAGTGTCCAATTTTTCCACAATTGAAACATATTAGAGGAATCTCTCCTTTGTATTTCCCTCTTCCTTTCTTGAGTTTCTTTATGAAGTTGGAAGTTTACTCATCAGATATATATGATAACTCATCATTCGTATTTTTCTCCTGCCTCATCTTTGTTTTATATGCTTTAAAGGTTGTTTCTCTTTTTGATGATTTATCATTCCCTATTCTCATTTCATATGCTATAAAAATTCCATGAAGTTGATCAACTGTGAGTGTGTCAAGATTGGGCCTATCTTCAATTGTAGAAATATTTGCATCATATCTCATAGGTAATGACCTTAGTATCTTTTTTACAATAGGTTTATCTGTAAGTTCTTCTCCTGGTGCTCTAATTGAATTAACCACTTCATCAACCCTATGAAGGTATTCAACAATATTCTCTTCTTCTTTCATTTTCAAATTTTCAAAGTAAGTTCTATAGGTCTATAGTTTGGCTTCCGTTACTTTGTTATCTCCTTCATATACAACCTCAAATTTGTACCATATTTATTTTCTTGACTTACAATGCATAACCTTCACATATATATAATTTGTCAACCCTTATAGAATTGCATTAAATTATCTTGAGTTGTCATTGTAGATTTTCTTTCTTGCAACATCTTTGGGTGGAGTAGTTGGTCCAGTGTAACCATCTACAAAAGATTGCCAAATATYGAAAGAAAGARCCAAGAAGAAGTTTTTCATTCTTATTTTCCATAGAGCATAGCCACCTCCATTGAACAATGGTGCTTTATTGTTAGACATTCCCTCTTGATGATCCATATTTAGGATCTACCTTCCAATTGTTAGATTGTGTTGTAGGTACCCACTATGATACCAATTATCAAAATATTGAGAGAGGGGGTGAATCAATATTACCCTTTTTCAACAATTAGCAGTTACATTTATGTTTTGTCAATTACCACAATAAATCAACAATAGACTTGTTCGTAAAATCAATTATATAAATATAATTAATAGAAATTACAAGGCTTTTATGAAGAATAGTGAAGGACACCAATCCTTTTTAGAGAAACAAATATGGGAGACACAAATCCCTTTCTTCAGGGAACCAACCCTAGGAAGCACCAACTCCCTTGTATTTAGGGCACCAACTCTAGGAAGCACCAACTCCATTAACTTACACTTAAAGGATATTAATCCTTCCATTCTCCTCCCTTCCACCCTCACTTAATAAGAATCATCGGTTCTTCTTCTTGGACTATGTTGTTGTTTTAAACTTCTGATCTGGACTGTAGAGACCCTTTCTTCTCACCATTTTTTCTCATTTATATACCCTTCCAACTGGTGTGAGCTATGAATCATTATGTCCCTTTGTTTGGACCATCACACCTCTTCATTTTAAATTAACAATAATATCTATTATTCAAACATTATTTTGAAGTCTTTTAATTCAGTGAGAGTGCTTTTCATAAATCGATCACAGATATGGATCAATTTCTTTAAGTCGATTCCCTATCTCTGACAGTAAAGTAGAAATGGAATTAATAATCTGGATCAACTTGCCACAAACTGATGCCATTTTGAATCTACAAGATATCCTATATCAACCATGAAAATTAATTCACAAACATACAAGAATACACAGACCATCAAGGATGAATCAACACCTCTAAAACAAGCGGCTGAAAAGTATGGTTCAGTCTTGAACCTTGTTGTCTAAAATAAGGCCATGTTGTTAACAAGAGGATTAAGCTTTCGAAAAAACTCAGAAATGAATGAAAACTGAAACTATCTCATGTAACTAAAGAGAAACCTTAGTCTTGTTTTTATCCTTCTATTCTCCCCTTGTCTCTTCATCCAATTGGGATTTTATTCTTTTTCCAATTAGTTGAAGTAGTTCAACTAATTTTTGTTGGTTAAGTCAGATTAACTTAACAAATTAGTTTAACAAAAAATAATAATAATATATAATTAAGGGTCTTAATTAATAATAACTAAAATAGGTGGGACCCCTTGTGAATCCCATCAAATCTTCTTTCTTAATCATCAAATATAAATCCCAAAATATAATCATTTAGACCTTATGATACCCTTGTATCTCCCATGGAGTTTTAAGTTGGATATTTAAATATCAACAATAATTTATATCATATCCAAAAAAAGAATATTTATCCACATTATCCACAAAATATCCAAAAATAAGGCTTGTTATCCAAAATATGTTTAAAACCATTAAACACTATCCTCATCACTTAAAATGATAAAAAAAAACATTTAGAACCCATCTTTGTTTCTTTTTGAGGCATAGTTTCTCTTCTCATTGTTGTCCCCAACTGACTTCTCTTGAGTGGCCTTTGGTTGGTTAGACCTTTGTGTAACATCCCTCTCTGGCGCACTGAGAAAACTTATTATTTGAGGACACCTGCTCGCAAGTGATTTGGACTTTTATGATTTTAAAAAATTTATACTTGATTATGATGCGATTGACAGATGACGTGATTTTTTACTATTTGATGTAGACAGGAGCTATTGACTCAGTTTTATTGAGTGTGCAGGGTTTTTGACCTGGAGGATGCAGAGGCATCGGTGAAACCCCTCGGACTCCAGATTGAGTCAGGGAGTGTGCTTTTGGGTTGATTTATTTACTGTGATATTTCATTTGATTCGATGATATGATGTTGACATTTCTGACATGATTGTTGATGATGCAGGCTGACGATAGCTTGTCGACCAGACTCACATATGGAGTAAAGGGGCCACACACGATTTCCAGAGAGGTTGAGGGAGAGGGGTGGACAACAACCCTGCCACCGCCTACTAGCACTCCCACCGTGGCTCAAACTGTAGGTTAACGATTACCTAGTTCGAGAGGATCCACGATGCCGTGAGGGAAGACTGCGAAAGTCGCTCACGATGATTCTAAGGGGCGCGC
>SNQJ01S0018387.1:27651-43553 GCA_010110895.2 Picea sitchensis | reverse complement strand
CTCTCCCAAGAATGTGCCTCTCTCTCTCTCTCTCTCTCTCTCTCTCTCTCTCTCTTCTCCAATTGCAGCTCTGAAACTTGCTTCTCAATGAACAAGTAAGTGTGTGTCTAAGTGAGGTGCTAGCCTCCTTATTTATACAACTCTAGCACGTGTGGAGGTGTCTTTTCACTGGTAGGGCCGACTTCTCAATCTGGGTGGTTATAACTAACTTTAATATCTTCTGGGGCATCTTTAATATATTCTGTGGTCGACTTCTTATTCTTCCTATTACAATTATGTTTTGACCAATCCGCAAAAGGGGATTTGGTCTTTTAAAATAGCTGACATGATCAATCCGCAATAGGGGATTGATCTAATGAATAATACAACAATAATAATTAGAATACACTTTGCAGTTACATTATTTCAACACTCCACCTTAACAAGAAGGGTATTCTACAACAACATCAGGTGAGAGAGAGGACATCATCATCAAGAACATCAGGTGGGTGAGAGGACAACATCATCAATATCATCTTGGAACACTGACTTACATATCTATAAATCATCAGAAGTTTTTCTCATCGGCAACATCGTCATTCTCAGTGGAATGAAATCATCATCTGCATCAATATGGATTAGTATAAAACTAATACATCATCATCACAACATGAAGCTAGTCGCATCATCACAACACGAGGTTGGCTCATCATCACAACACGAGGTTGGCAGACTACACAACAATTAATATGGAATCACAATACTAGACTGACTTTACGTCACAACAATTAAGCTCGAAGCACAATACTAGGCTAGCTTTACATTGCATCAATTAGCTGGAAGCACGATACTAAAATGGATTTACATCGCAACAATTAAGATGGAAGCATAGTACTAGGCATATCTCAACACAACAATTAACATGGAGGCACAGAACTAGACTGGCTTTACGTCACAACAATTAAGATGGAAGCATAATACTAGGCATATCTCAACACAACAATTAAGATGGAAGCACAAAACTAGATTGGATTTACGTCACAACAATTAAGATGGAAGCACAATACTAGGTATATCTCAACACAACAATTAAGTTGGAAGCACATAACTAGACTGGATTTACGTAACAACAATTAAGCTTGAAGCACAGTACTAGCTTGGCATATCTCAACACTACTCCCCCTTTCAAGGAACATCCTTTCAGACTATACCAAGCTTATCTCTAAAGTGCTCAAACTTTGCATGAGATAGAGGCTTGGTAAACACATCGGCAACATGTTCATCCATGCTAACATATTGGAGCTTTATGGATCCTCTTTGCACCATGTCACACATGTAATGATATCAGATCTCTATGTGCTTCAACTTGTAATGAAATACAGGATTCTATGTCATCTTTATGCATCTCTGGTTGTCACATAGGATTGTGGTTGCTTCCATATCTAGGTTGAATAGACCGGTCAACCAATTTCAAAGCCATATAGCTTCACAGCTAGTAGAACATGCAACAATGTATTATGCTTCCACTGTACTGAGAGAAATGCTAGATTTCTTCCTACTCTGCCATGAGATCATGGTTGATCCCAAACTAAAACAACATCCTCAAGTGCTCTTCTTGTCAGAGACACTTCTAGCCCAATCTGAACCAGTGTAGCCACTTAGTGTAAAATCATGATATCCATCATAGCTGAGACCACAATCTAATGTACCCTTAAGGTACCTCATCATGTGTTTTGCAGAAACTATGTGAACATGTCTTGGTTCTACAAGAAACTGGCTCAAGGTGTTCACGGAAAAACATATATCTCATCTAGTGTTCGTAAGGTATGTCGTCGATCCAATGATTTGTCTATATAGCATGACATCAATCAATTCTGACGAAGTGTCGACCAGTAGCTTCAACTTTGCTTCCATGGGTGTATTCATGGAATTGCACTCCAACATGTCGAATCTCTTTAGGATTTCGACTGCATACTTCCCTTGGTTAAGGAAGATTCTCTCTGGACTCTGCCATACCTCAAGACCTAATAAATAATGAATTAGGCCAAGGTATTTCATCTCAAATTCTGAAGCGAGCTTCTTCTTACATTCGGTGATGAGATTTTCTTATCTAGTTAAGAATAAGTTATCGACATATAGCAACAATATCAACGAATCACCATTCATAAATTTGAAGTAGAGGTTAGAATTAGCTTTACTCTTGGTAAAACCCAAGCTCGTCAGAAAACTGTCTATCCTGCCATACCAAGCTCTAGGAGCTTGCTTCAATCCGTACAAATCCTTCTTCAACTTGCAGACATGAGTCTTCCCATCTTCAACTTCAAATCCTTGAGATTGCTCTATATACACTTCTTCTTCAATGACACCATTTAGGAAAGTTGTCTTTATGTCCATCTGGTGCAACTTCCACTTCATCTTAGCTGGAAGGACTATGATGGCTCTGATTGAAGTGTATCTAGCGACAAGAGAGAATGTCTCTTCATAGTCATTGCCTTCCTTTTGAGAAAATCCGCGAGAAACAAATCTTGATTCATACTTCTCAATACCTTCATCAACAACATGTTTTATTTTGAAGATCCATTGGGAAGATATCACATCCTTTCTCTTCGGTCTGGGAACTATTTCCCATAAATCATTCTTTATTATGGATTGGTATTCTTCTGTCATGGCATATGCCCATTCTTTCTTCTCAATGTCTTGTTCAAAGAAGATAGGCTCCTTTTCTAGGAGATCACACATCAAGGACATATAACTGGAGAATGTCTTAGGTCTCTTCACCTATCTCGTGGTTCCTTTGGAAAACCCATACTTTTGTCCATCTTGAATAAGCTCCCTAGCCCAAGCAAGATTTATCTTATAGAAGATCGTCATCTGAGGAGGTTCTTGAAATTATACTATGTCATGATCTTCTGGAATTTCCTCATTAGTGTAAGCTATGACTTCCCTCACTGGTTCTGCAACTTTGGGAGCCTCCCTCACTGATTCTATAACTCTAGGAGCTACAGGTTCCTCTTCATATAACTCTTCAAGCTGGCATCTTCTCGATTTCTTGAGCATTGCATATTCATCAAATGTCACATACCTGCTGATCTCAATGTGATGGTGACCTAGTATATAAATCCTGAAGGCCTTGGAGACCTCACAGTATCCCACAAATATTCCCTTCTTTCTTGAGGGTTCCAACTTGTTTCTCTTCTCTTTCGAAATATGTATAAATATTGGGCAACCAAATATTTTGAGATGGCTTACCTCTGGCTTCTTTCCGGTGAACATCTCTTCTGGGGTATTGCACCCAAGTGCACTATGAGGCAATTAGTTTTGTACATATACATTTGTCATTGCTGCTACTGCCCATAATCACATTGGAAGATCTTGATCATGGATCATGGTATTCACTACTTCCATTATTGTTCTGTTCTTTCTTTCTGCCACACCGTTTTGTTGAAGATTGTAGGGAGTGGTGAGCTCCCTCTTGATCCCGACATCTTTGTAGAAGTTCACAAACTCTTTTTAGGTGTATTCTCCTCCATTATCTGACCTAATTATCTTGATCTCTCTTTCAGAAAGATTCTTTATCAAGGCTTTGAATTCCTTGAATTTACTGAACACTTCATCTTTTGATTTCAAGAAGTACACCCAGTTCTTACGAGAATAATCATGAATAAAAGATACATAGTATACATACCCACTGATGGAGAATGATGGAATTGGGCCACACACATCTGAATCAATGAGTTCTAGGACTCCTTCTGCTTTGTTGTCTCTCTTTGGAAAAGGGTTCTTGATGTTCTTCCCATGTTCACATCCATTGCACATGCCTTCATGGTCAACCTTGAGTTCTGGTAGACCTGTGACTGCATTGCAAACGTATGGTATCACCTTGTAGTTGATGTGAGCTAATATTCTATGCCAAAGTTCACATGGATTCTCAATGTCATGGGTCATGGCAGCTTCTGAGTGACCCTTTAGCTTATACAAGCCACCTTCTTCTTTTCCAATGACGATTTCTTCTTTCATGGTTTCTCCTTTAGCCCACATAAGAACTTATCCATCTACAAAGGAAACTCTGAAGCATTTCTTTTCTAAAGATGATATGGAGAGTAGGTTCTTTGTCAAACCTGGTACATAGAGTATGTCCTTCATCTTCATTGAATTCTCTTAATTAAGATTGTAGTTTGATTCTCCCACTCCCTTGATAGGGTATTGATAATCATCTCCAAGTGTCACTTTATGAGAAAACTTCTTTTTTGAAATGAAAGAGAGAATATATCTTTGTCATGTCATGTGCTTGGAGGCACCACTATCAATGAGACAAGTGTCCTCTCCAGGTGTTACCGATCGCGAGAGGGACGAAATTAAGACATAGTCTTTAATTTGTTCTCTTAACATCTTTGCAGGTGGCTCTTCATATTCAAATGCATGGGCATGGTGCATCTTATTTTTCCTCTTGTATTATTCTCGTCTAGCTGGACAATATCTCACAATATGTCCCATCTTGTCACAATGGTAGCATTGGACAGATGAGTAATCTCTTTCCTTTTGTTGTCCTTTCTTCTAGAATCTCTTTGGTTGAGATTTTTTTTGGGGGTGACACTCTTTACGAGTTTCTTTCTGGAAGTGAGACTTATTTCTTCCTCTTTTAGTGTGAGTAGTTAGGGCTTGATCTTCATCTCTTTCTAGTAAAGCTTCTCGGTTAGCTACTCTTGTTTCTTCTTGAATGCATTCTTCCCATAGACCGTCAAATTTTAGTTTCTTCGTTCTGGAAAAAATCGTTTGGATGAATGCATCCCAAGGTCTTGTGAGACCATTAAGGGCTTTCATTAGGAGTTCGTCTTTGTCTATTGTATCTCCAATCGCTTCTATTTGTTCTTTGAATTCAAATATTCTAAAGAAATATTCCTGGATTGATTCTCCTCTCTGCATCCTTGTATTCTTGAGATGACTTCTTAGATTCTACTTCCGGTATATGTTCTTTCCTTCATATAGTCTATTTAGTGCATCCAAAATTTCTTTCAGAGTCTTCTTTGACGACATATAAGGAATCAGGTGATCTTTGATTGAATCTGCAATGATTCTTTTGGCCATGATCATGTCCTTTTGATTCTTTGCTTTGTCTACAACATCGTCAGGTTCTGACACTTCTTTTTTGATGAATCTTGCTAGGTCATTCTCTTCAAGAATGATACCAATCCTATACTTCCAAGCACAAAAGTTTTCCACACCTTCCAACTTGTCAACAAGCTTAGTGCTTGTAGACATCTTTTACCTGGAGCTAGCAAAATGTCCAAAAATGAAAATGATCAAAATTAAATTATGAACTTACGAAGAGGTGCTCTTGGCTGAGGCATGTATCCTAGTGTGTTTGGATATGCGAAAATCCAAATTTTACCCCTCCAAACTTGATCTACGGATTTTTGGACTGGTTCTTCTGGTTTTCTGGTATCTCTGGCAGTCCGGTACTTCTGGTACTTCTCATTTTCTGGTACTTCTGGTTCTTTGTGAAACTAGGGTTTCACCTTTTGGGAGATCTAGCCATGAAAAAGTTGTGTTGAGGATGACAAAGTGATACTTAAGGAAGGGCGCACTTTTCTACATGGTTTTAGGGATGAAATACTTCATCACAAAAATCCCTAATTTGCATGTACGACAATAGTGACATTTTTCACTTTCTCTTGTGAAAGATGTTGTCTTCAACTTAACTCTGATACCATGTTAATGCTTAAGCTATTATTAGATTTCTTTGCATTTCACTAGATAAAAATATCATAAGATAGGATCATTGAGAAATACACAATCAAAAGAGACACATCATTTATCCTGGGAAACCTTGATGGGGAAGAAAAGGCAACAAAAATTCCTTATTATAGATAGCCAATACAATGCCAAGAGAACTCAAACAAATACATAAATTCCTCTCCCAAGAATTCCTCTCTCTCTCTCTCTCTCTCTCTCTCTCTCTCTCTCTCTTCTCCAACTGTATCTCTGAAACTTGCTTCTAAATGAAGAAGTGAGTGTGTGTCTAAGTGAGGGGCTAGCCTCCTTATTTATACAACTATGGCACGTGTGGAAGTGTCTTTTCACTGGAAGGGATGACTTCTCAATCTGGGTGGTTATAACCACCTTTAATATCTTCGGGAGCCTCTTTAATATATTCTAGCGCCAACTTCTTATTTTTTCTATTACAATTATGTTTTGACCAATCCGTAAAAGGGGATTTGGTCTTTTACAATAGCCGACATGATCAATCCATGATAGGGGATTGATATAATTAATAATACAACAATAATAATTAGAATACACTTTGCATTTATATTACTTCAACAGAAAAGGACATCTTGTAGTGCAAATATTGGTTAAAAATGATCTTGGCATGTTCTTAACAATTGGGAAAATCTCGAGATACAACACTCTCTAATCCAAACTATTTTTGGCATAGAATGAGAGCAGAGATATAATAAAGAAATGTACAGAGACATATCAGATATAAAATAATATAAAAGAAATGTATCATAGATGAAACCATAAACATAGAGATACACTAATACACAAATTTCTATTAATGAGCGAAAATGTACAAAGACTGTAAATATATAGAGTGAAAGACTCGCTAGAATGGTGGCAGTTTATTTCTGAGATGATATATGTCCGCTACTCGCATTCGCAAGAAGATAATTTTTTTACAATGACACTCCAAAAGCATTTTTATCATAAATAAAATCCAAAACCTTAACCCCAGAAGATGAAAAGCCAACAATTTTCTGGACCCTGTTTTGGGTAGTTTCGTGTATCAACTTCCCAACGATGTAACTTTGACATATGATCTATGTTTGGGGCACATGATAGCTCATTGGAAAGGTATCATTGAGGATATTCATTTTCGGGACTCAATCAAAGCCTTTGGCTATCATTGAGAATCTCTATCTCAAAAAACATTCATTTAGGCCCTCAAAATGGCCCCGAAAGTTAAAAATGGCTAAAAGTAGTAAATTGCGAAAAAATGTTAGAAAATTGTTTTGAGCTAGTTGGAAGAGGTGGGTGGCCACTGATATCCACCTGGATCAATCCTTCCTCCTTAGGAAGTAATGGTCTCAATTGCATTGAGTTTCGGGTGGGAGGGGAAAGCCATTGAATCTTGGTGCGTTGCTTGCCTTGCTGGAGACGTTGCACTGTGGAAGGCTCTCATGAACCTGTTGCTGGCGAGGTTGAATCTGTTCAACCAATCAGAATACATGATATGTTTGGGTGCATAAGAAATATTTTTTCTTTTCTGCATTATTTTCAACCTGCTTCTATTGGATAAAAGGTGCTTAGACTGAGGCTGTAGTGGTTGCAGTATCCTTATGTTCACCTTTTGAATATATTGTGAAGAAGCTAGATTTTGTAGTATGAGATACTACCTTACGGTATTGTTTAGGTGGGGCAGTATTTGGAACTACCTATGGTATCCTATAGATATTACCCCCTACAGTAACAATGACACTACGGGGTTGAAACTCATAGATAGAATGGTGCTTCCACATATATGGATGGCCCAAGAAAACATCACAAATGTCCAACAGGGAAACATCACATAATATCTCATCCTTGAAGGGTTGGATGTCGTACGACAATCGACACTGCTGGCTGACATGAAGATCTCATCCCTGGTGAGGCCACCTAATGTTGTATGATTGTGGGTGTGGCATTGTCAAAAATCCAAACTGTTTGATGACCTCTATTTAGATGAGGTTCTTTTGGCTTCCGCTATCAACAATAAAATGTAGTGGGGTCCCCTTCACCCACATATGTAAATGAAAAAGGGGCTCCCCCTCTTCAGGATATGTGGGTTCTTTTGGTTGAATTTCTACAGTCATGACAATAGCAGTGGGGTCTATGTCGATGATTTGTCTTCTATCAATATTTTCTTAATCAAATTCTGAACCAAGGTTTGGATCCTTGTCTTTGATCTCATCCACCAATGACTATTTTGAGCGACATTCATTGTTTTTTTTCCAGGGAATTTTGTGGAAATCACACCATTTTCTGGTGTCCTTCTTCATCTTTCCGTGACCCTTCTTTTCCTGTGGCTTGGATTGGTTTTCGAGAGACTGTTTGTTAGGGATGTATTTATCATACTTTGGTTGTTGCAGATTTGTAGACCCAAAATCCCGTTTGTTTTGGTGCTTAAACTTCTGCTCAATTTTAACAGCATATCGATAAGCAACACCGAGTGATGAGATGTCTAGAAAATCCATTTTAGTTCGGATGTATCTGTTTAGAGCCCCACAGTATTTCAGAACCAAATGTTGTTCAGAGTCTTTGATACTTAGCTTGGTGTGAGAGTTATGGAAGGTATTTTTGAACTCCAGAACTACTTGGCTCTCTCTTGTTGCAGTGTGGTCCATCTCATGTAATGGTCCTCATAGTTTCCAATAAGATAATATTATTCCTTTACCGAATCCACAAAAAATCCCAAGTTGGCTCGACCCCGTATATTCCAGATTCCTCTGTGGAGATTTGCTCCCTGTAAGTTTCCCACCAATGTTTGACATGGGGGAGAGCCTTAAGGAGTGTGAAGTTGATATTTTCCCTGTCGAAGAAATTATGAATAGAGAAATAACCTTCTAGAAGATTTAACCATTTTTCTAAGGCATCTGTATCTATCTGTACTTCAAATATGGGAATATCAAAATTAACTTGTACCTTGAAAGGAGAGGTGCCTCAAAAGTGGTCTCTTTATGAATACACGCCTGTTGTTATCGGTAGGCATTGAAGGATGTGGGAAAAATTCTCCATGATTTCTTCCCTCTATCACGTGAGAGATTTCTCAAGCAACAAATTAATAGAATCGTTTTCTCTGTTGTTTTTCTTTTTTTTCTTCCATGGATGGTTTCTTGGGTATGCGAGAGTGATTGTATTCAAGAGAGACAAGCTCGAGACCCAACTTGCTATACTTGGACCTCATTGGGGACATGCACTAAAAACCGATCACGAGCATCCTACTCCTATACCACTGATCCAGATTATTTTTGGCACAAAATGAGAGCGGAGGTATAATAACGAAATGTATAGAAATATCTCGGATATCCAATAATATAAAAGAAATGTATGAGAGATGCAACCATAAATACAAAGATACATTAATACAAAATTTTCTATTAATGAGAAAAAATGTACAAAGAATGTAAAAACACAGAGTGAAATACTTGCTATAATGGTGGCAGCTTATCTCTGAGAAGAGATGTGTCTTCTACTCACATTTTCAAGAAGATTATTTTTTTACAATGAGGCTCCAAAGGCATTTTTATCATAAAAAAATCCAAAACCCTAACCCTGGAAGATAAAACGCCAACAGTTTTGTGGACCCCATTTTGGTTAGTTTGGTGTATCAACTTCTTGAGGGAATAACTTTGGCATACGATCTCTATCTGGGGCGCACATGTAATGTACCCCAAAATTTACCAAATAAAAAAAAATTGTTAGGTGCATTAAAACTCGTCGACTCTTCAATACTTGTTCAAGCATAACTCTATTATCGTCGCTATTGGATTACCGCATGTACCTATTTGTAATTAAAACAACTACAATCAATATAGTTATCTTATCTATGTGAAGTCATACTATTAAAAGATTTCAGTAAACATAAAACTGTGAAGAATAGACTAGCGTTTAGTCTTCTAACGATATTTGTATTATCAAATATGATGTCTGAAATTGCTTATTGTATCCATATAGCAACTATAGTATCCATATCATAACATGGATACTATTCCTATCATTATATATCTATATAAGTGGTTTACCAAAATACCCAACACATATATTGAAATATTAGCACATATCAATAAAATCATCATATGAAAATCCTAATACTTACCCATAGGCAACCCCACATATGGAGTACTTAGCATATACCCATATACCCATCTATCTATATATATATGCTTGTTCGATCTAGCGTATGACATAAACCTTACTCATATATCTATATGTCTTACCCATTATAGATATCATGCGACTTATGAATTAAAATACATTTGCACTACCTCTAAATTTGTTTTCATTACAACAACATCTTCCACTATAATGTAGCTCATATAACCTAATACATTGAATAGTCATTAGGCACATTGTTATAATGTTACAAAGGGATTATTATCGGGTGGTATTCACAATGAAAATGTTGTCGTATCATGCACCATAATGCATTTGGTTCTACAATAGTGCCATGTCTAACCTATACCTAAATAACGTTAATCCCTACCCAACTCATGTCATATCCCAACATTGAATACACTTGGAAGCCATGTTAATGGCGGGGTCATATCAGTATGCAATTCATTTACCATTGGTTATGATATTTAAGATAAGTTTGTCTCGTACTGGATGTTTAGGCAGTTGTGCCCAATGTGGGATCACCATATCTATTTATTCACATGGCTCCAATATTGTGTGTTCCTATCACACATTACTCCTCATTTTTCAATGTGTTCGAGGTTATTCCATTCATTTTTTCCTTTGGCTTCTCGAAAACCCTCCTTTTCTCTATGTGCGTTTTTGGTCTCTATGCATACCCTATGTTCTTTGGTCTCTGTACATACCCTTGTGGCTCCATTCTTATGTAAGGCTGAAAACTTGGAGAATAGAATCTCGTCCCTAGTAAACGAATATGGAAAATGAAACCTAGTCGGTTTCCTCTATGCACAAGGTAATACCCAAACTTCTTTATTCATTTCTGTTCTAAGACTTTTGCGATTATTGTTTTGTTCAGAGAGTGCTTTCGGATCCATCGCATAGGTTTTATGTTCTTCGACGTTTCGGACCAAACTAGTGTTAGCAATGCTTGTTAATAATTATTAATAATTACTGTGTGACATTGTTAGAGAGTTAAACCTGTAAGCTTGTAACTTGGTCCTAACAATTTTTTTAACGTTCTGGGTGCATTTGCAAAGCTACCCTATGTAATAAAAATACACAGTTTTAAAGGAGTCACACTCTGTATTACCACATTGTGGATATTTGGATTTTAAAGCTACATGAATATATGAATATATATATGTATATACCAGATAGACCACATGAGATTCGTAAATTTGGTCTCTATAATTTTATTTATTGTGTAGATTCGTGGAAGGATATGGAAATCAATCCTATGACGATTTTCTCGCAGATCACATTCTGTTTGTAAAGTAACAATAAATCTTATGTTTTATGATTTTATATCTGAGCTCCATGCGGCGATAGATAGAGGGAAACGAAAATTCATTTTCTTGTAACTTATTCTGATGTTAGTAAAAATATGTAAACGACAGTCTTAACCCTCTGATTCACTATTTACCTTTTGTATTATCAAAAGAAAATATCGATATGTGTATAGATATGTCATAACATCGACCCTCTATTTTATTAACTTCATTTGTATTTGTATAAAACAATTACTCGCCTATATCTCAATATATCAAACCTTTGTTCTTGGATTTCTCTCTGTGTTTTTATATAGAAAATCATAATTACTATTGTTTATGATAGAACACTTCTTGTACTTTGTCTACATTCTCTGAATTGGAAAATATTTTCCTCTGTGGAAATTTGTGCTTTCCCTATGTGCGTAATTTCAAAATTCAAAACTTTGTTTATGTAAAAAGGTTACTTACCCATTATGGGGACTTCATCACTAAGCTTGTGTGATTTTCCATTTTAAATTTGTTTGTGTTCCTTATACTTATACAACATTGTATAAATCGTAATTCCTATGCTCTGTACATATAGAAGAGCACGATTTTACCCTTGGTAGGATGCACATCTCTATTCTGCGTGAGTTAATCTAACTCTACGAAATTTTATATTTTAGCTTTGGATATGCTAGGGAAATGCTTACTTTTTGTGGGGTTTCACGATTGTACTTTGGGTATTTATTTAATTTTTTAACACTTTTTAACTTACTATTTATATTCTTAGGCATCAAAGTATTACTTTTAGTTACAATAAATTAATGATGGGGCCCTATCTTTTTTTGCGAGGGTACCCATCAGCTGATTTTGGGTCCACTCCTCCCCATTTGGGTTGTGGACATATCATCGCCCAAGTGCCAGCAGTGAACTTTTTATATGCCTACTCAAGATAAGTATTATCTCATTTTGTTTATTATTTATTTTCATTAAATTACTTAGCATTTTGACTAAATCTATCATTTTCTCCTTTGTAGGTTTATACAAATTGACGAGAGCGAATCAAGGAAAGCCCTCTCTCTTGGAAAGGTATTCAAGTTTCGATCTAGGCATACACACCTATACCATTCTTCCTAAATTTTGTTTGCAACTGGTAAAGGAGTCTTGTCTTATGGTCACTATAATAGTTATTGAACCATGGTTTCATGGACACACAGGTTATTTTGAAATTTATTTTCAATTTGAGAAATACATGTTGTTGAAACCATTTTGAACAAGGTTCAGTTAATGTAACAACTATTGTCGCATGTATTTGTAGACTTTCGAAAATCGTTGCTTTACGGTTATAGACATAAAGAGATATGTAATATATATGTGGATTGCTATACATTATATTTGTTCTTTATGGCACTTGTACAATTTGAAATTGTAATTCCATATACATGCATGCAAATCAAGGGCCAATAGGAAATTTCTTTATATATGAACAATATAAGCCTATGACGCCCATGCATATATATAATTATATATATATATATATAACCATTTGTATCATTTCTTTTGCATGAACACATAGATATGTCTACACAGTTGTTCACAGATCTATAACCACATTTAATGATAATAGAAGCATACACCAGTTCGATCATTTTCTTCTGTATGAGTTCCTATATATACATTCATTCAATCATATATATATATATATATATAACTATAGTCATACAATATAGAACCTACAATAGTTCAATTATTACTTCCATGTGAGCACATATATACATGAATATACTAACAACACAAAATCCATCACATATCTAACAATTATAATCAACAGAATATTAGCCAGAATGCAAGTAAAGTTACATATCTGAAACTGATGCTGGGACACAAATGGAACAACCAAGTTCCACCCAACCATAGAACATAACAACCAAGTTTACTTGCTCCGTTCACCACCTAGCCTAACCATGAGTCGATAAGGGCGAATTTAAAATTATCCTCCTTTGCTAAAGTCACCTTCCACGGATCTGAAATTCCCTTGACTCACACCAAAGTGTTCATAACAATAAGTAGTTTCCTTTCTCCAACATACTAAGAAACATCCTTCCTCCTCCATATGTTGTATTTATATGCATCTTGTGCCTAGGTCTTTTCCTTCCCTCCTTGGGGATTTTTGCAGCTTTACAAATCCCTGATTTTTAGGGACTTCTAGTGGTCAAATCCCTCATTTTCCACTTGTAAAAATCATCCCTAAGGAAACTCAAATATGTTCCCCATTCATGGAGTCATGGTCAACTATTTTCAACTTGGTTGTTCCATTTGTCTTCCAACATTTAATATATAAAAAGGTTTGTCTTTTACATGTGTCAAAATCAAGAAGTTAGTTGGGCAAATCAAATCTTTGCCCAAAAATCATAAATAATTAATTACAATAATCAAATTCCAAATTCGGATTTGCCATCAATGGAAAATATTTTCCAAATTTGAATTTGCCAAAAATGGAAATTTATTCCCAAGTACTCTTAGACTTTAATAATTAATTATTTTTGGAGATATTACAACACGATATCTCGTTGGAAAGGTATCATTGAGGAGATTCATTTTGGGGGCTCAATCAGAGCCTTCTACCATCATTGAGAAGCTATATCCCGAAAAACCTTCATTTAGGCCCTCAAAATGCTCCGAGAAGTTAAAAACTGCTAAAAATAGTAAATTGTCAGAATTGTCAGAAAATTGTTTTGAAGTAGTTGGAAAAGGTGGGTGGCCATCGATATCCACCGAGATCACTCTCTTTGTAGTGGAGGATCTCCATAGTTKTTGGCTATTTCATAACAACAAGGTGACTTGGCGACTTACTTCAACAATACTGTTGGCAACGATTCTCTTTACAACATGCCAAATTGCTCGAATCTACCACAACTAGGGTTTCCAGGCATCAGATATGGTCCCTCAATAGTTAAAATTGAGGTTAAATTACCTCTGAAATCATTGTCTCGGTATCAATGTTTCTCACTACCGATTTGGCCAGAAATTCAACACAATTTGCAAGAAAACAACTCAGAAATACAGCTCTATAGATCAACAGTTCAACTTCATCAATTCAACAAATCACAAGCTGATTCTTATTTTAAGTCTTCTCATGATTTCTCGACTCATTGGTCTCTTCCGACAGCTGACAATTGTTAAGCAGCGAAAGAAAAACAAAGCATAAACTAAGAAAGATTAAACACGCATGAAACCAAGAACACCAAACACACACTTGACACAGTGATTTATGTGGAAACCCAAATCGGGAAAAAAACCACGGGCAATGATTATTGGTCTTCTTCTATTCAAGGGAGAATTATAATAGCCAACCCCATAATACAACCATCCTCTCATCACACAATGTACTCTCTTTCACTCACATTGTACATTGCACATTGTCCTCTATATCTATGGGTATGCTCATATATATAACATATATCACTCAGTTACTCATATTGATCATGAATAGATAACATATTTGCCCAAATAGTTCATAAGTAGATTGCATGCATGCGCAAGTGCATGCGCATGTGCATCTACATGTGACCGCATGGGAAAATCTATTGGCATGTTTCAAACAATCTCCACCTTGAAAACAATTTACCTGATATATCATGCCCTTAATCAATTCATCCATCACCTTTCTTGCAAGAGAAGCCAAACACCATCACAGCTCCGCAACTTCTCTAACAATACTGTTACATGAACATGCTTGAACGATTCACTCCAGCATGGACCATTCTGTCTCCATCAGTAACCTGTCTAATAGATCGATGCACTTGTCCAAATATCATGAATCATAACCACATACCAAATGAATGAAACCATTGTAGGTGATACTTGTGATTTTGTGTTTGAAGCACCCATTTCCATACTCCTGACATGGTTTTTCCATGTCTCTCCTGAAAACACCAAATGCATGTGAAATGATGACCATTTCTCCATCACAATCATCAAACTTCTTACTAGCATATAATACTCGAGACATATAACCCTTTTCGTCTTCATCAATTAGGACATAATCTTGAAGAGAATTTACAATGGAAAGCCAAAGGGATTTTACGAGTTTCACATTATTCATACTGAACTTCTTGAGTATCTTCACCACATACTTTTGTTGTGATAACCAAGCTTATGATCTTTCCTGTCTTTGTGTATTTCGATGCCCAATATTTATTTTGTTGCTCCCATATCCTTCATAACAAACGTCCTAACCAACTGAGCCAACCTGTTGATCTCAACCATGCCTGTGCTTGCAACAAGCATAATGTTTAACACCAAGATAATGAATATACCATAAACACAATGGTTATACTCACTTCTTGTAAAATTTGGCTCACTATGAAGGAATCAATCATCTTGTACCATTTTCCTAGCATGCTTTAGGCCATACAATGATTTTTGAGTTTGCAAACAAATATCCTATTTTGATTCTGAACTAACCATTCTGGTTGTTCCATATACATCCCCTTATAAAAGGATATTCATCAATAACTTAATGTTTGTCCATAATGATTTTGTGGGTAGTAGGATCCCAAAGTATGCACCCCTTAACATCATCACCATTTCTAAAATGGACACACTGCTCCACCTAAAACTTTTCATTCGAACAACTTTGACCAAATCTGGCCAAATCGGCCAAGTAAACCTTCACTACTTACCTCCAGGCCCATTTAAAATGGAGTTCACCAAGCCTTTTATAGGTTTCATTACATGCAATTCATGGACACAATACCACGGGATACCCAAAAA
>SNQJ01S0018387.1:0-14483 GCA_010110895.2 Picea sitchensis | reverse complement strand
AGATCCTTCTAGAAGCGAAAGCTTCTATTAGGTCTTCTTACATCCGCCTTATTCTATTTTATTGAAAGGTCTTATTAATATTGACCTTTATTACATCCGAATACATTGATCTACCTATGTGCGGGTTAGGACCTTAACACACTTTTACAATGAAGTTACTTTATAACATAAAAATTGCATGCAAAACAAATAACTCTAAAATAAAATATTAAAGCTACTTATAGTGATTCACTTTTATACTTGAAGTGAAATACACTTTACAATTTTAGCTTGAACTTTTTCAAAAAAAGGTAACAAAAGAGACTTGAACTCAAGATCTCTTACTTAATAAGGCAAATTTTAACCAAATGATCTAGAAAAACATATTGTAATGTTTAGAAGGAGGATTGGGGTTGTTGTTGTTGTTGTTGTTGTGGAAGACGACCTTGGAGAGCTTACTAAAAAAACATTTTTTTCACACAAGAAAGAAATTTTGCTTCTTGATGACAACAAGGGTTAGATCCTAGTTAGCTTACCCGGAAGATGCACCTTTTCCTATCTGTTTTTTATTTTCCGAGATTGCACTGGGCACGGGGCAAAGAGAATACATATATCTAAAAGAGTAGAAACCCGAAAATAAATAAAACAAAACCGAAATAAAACCAAAATACTACTCTACAAAATTTTTAAAAAATGTGTATTCAAGCTTTACACCTCCAAATCTAACTATAATGGCCGTATCTTGGGAAAACAAAAACCTTTTTGAGTGAAACGAAAAGTGTTCCTAACTGAAACGAGTGCTCCAGACACAATGGAACAGTCCTCTCAGCTCAGAAATGTACAAAAATGACAGAAAGTGGAGATGAGTCAACTCAGCTTCACGATCTCAATCTACAACAGGAGTGGGTCTTCAAACAGGGTCTGATACCATGTTCGATAACAAAGGTATTCCAACAGAGGACGAACACCTTCAGTAACCACTCACATAACCAGATCAAAGATCAACACACCAATGTTTTCATGTGGTAAAACCCCTACGGGGAAACATCCATGGCCCGAGCCAACGCGACCACATGGACCAGTTTATTAATGCAAAAAAAAATATTATAGAGAGATTTTACAAGAGAATTTCTAACAATCGATCATCAACAAATGACCCTCCATGTTCTTTAAATAGAGATCATGGACCAATCATGTGTTAATCCATGGATCAATGGCCATTAAGATCGAGGAGAGTATGAACCATCGAATACCTCTATGTCGGGAACATATCGTGACCGTCAGATTTCCTAACTACAAATGCATAATAATGCATACTAAATAAACACACTAGAAAACACACTTTTACCTAACGACACAACAGACCAAGTAGATATTACTAACTCCCAAGTGTCTAAATATCCTAACAGATAGTGGTTAGCGCTGGATTTTGAAGAAATTTTAGTAAGCCTCTTGTCTTCCATGTTGTTTAACTTGTTATTATACAATATGTATCTAGTCATAGCCATTCTCTCAACATGGGAGAGGATTTCCTCTAAGAGGAGGATGGGATAGGGCATATTTCCTTTAATTTTGAGATTATAGGTTATAAAATTATTTTGTATTTTCTCTATCTTTCTCGAAGATTCAAGAGAGATACTATGTCCCGAGACTTCACATCCATAAATAACGATAGGCATAGCAAGAGTCTCAAAGAGGAGTTTCTTCTTATCCCAAATCCAAAGATCGATTGATTTACAATTGTTTTCAAGCCCATAATAATCTTTTCATCCCCCAATAATCATTTTCTCAATGCTATAATTCCATTTTAGCTTGTGGTGAATAATGATTCCAAGATGTTTGTATGATGTCACTTCCTCCAAGTTGTTGTTGTCATATACAAAGGTATCATATGTGATCTTATTGTATTTAATGATCATGACCTTAGTCTTGTCATCATTAACAGTCATACCCATACTGGAGAAAAAATCCTTGAGTATTTTTAGTTGGTTTTCAAGATCGAGGGTATTCCTTTCCATAAGAACGATCTCACCAGCATAAATAAGAATATTGATGACTATACCAGTGAGATTAGGATCAACACAACCTGATTCTTCCAAGAAATCTTCTAACGTGTCAATGTATATTCCAAAAAAGGTAGGGGACAAGGGACAACCTTGGTAGACTCCAATATTGCAATTAATCTCATTCAACTAGCCCTCAGTGTTTTTGAAATTGGAAATAATGTTCTCATACAACTATATTGTAGTGGCCCTTAAGTAGAAAGACACTTTTATCTCTTCCAACCTATTCCAAATGTTTTTCCTAGGAGTCGTGTCAATTTTTTTTCTAAAGTCAACAAAACAATAAAAAAGATTGGTTTAAGTATTGTGGAACTCCTCTACAATGATCCCTAAGGTAACAAGATGGTCCATAGTTGAATGATATCTTATAAACCTAGCGTGGACTTTATCTTTTTTACCGTGATTATCTAGCCAAAGGATTATCTTCTTTCCAAAATAATTCCAGAAAGTTGGATATAATTGAACTAATCACAATGGTCCTATAATTAGAGGGAATGTTTCTATCCCCATTTTTAAAAATAGGATCAACGATGCTTTGTGTACAGATTTTAGGGAAGCCCTGCTTGACTGCTAAATTGAAGAGCTTGTGTATGTCGGGGATGAGGATATGCCCTCTTATTTTAAGAATTTCAGCTTGGCAACCTTCAATGTGCTTAGCTTTCTCATTTGGAAGCCGCTTAACCATGAACACTATGTCATCCAAAGAAAAAACTTCATCCTCTATAGGGGAAACATGAATGGTGTCCATGGAAATAGGGAACTTGTAAATAATTTTAAGGTAGGAATTTCAGTCCCTTAAGGGAATTGAATTATTGCCTTTAATATTGCAGTTTAGAACTTGCCTCCAGAACTTCTTAGGATCTATCTTAGATAGTTGTGAAAGTTACTCTTGCCTTTTATTGATTATAATACCTTTTTTTCTTTTTAATTAGGGATTTGTACGTTTGATTTATCAACTTTTAAGGACTCATTCGAAGCATCCCTAATGGATTTTCTAGCAATTTTACATTCTTTATCATGCCAAAGGTTGGTCATTCTATTATTCTTTTTACAGGACACCTCAAAAGAGAACTTGGTAATAGAAGTGGAAAAGGTAGTTGTAAAATTATGATAGAGGTCTTCAATGTTGTCCTTACAAGTTAAGAGATCTAATTGACTATTTAAATCCTTTAAGAAAAAGGTCAACTTTACTTTTTTCAAAGCCCGGTTGCCTTTGATTATCAGAATTCTCTTCAATGGTGCTCCTGTGCATGGAAAAGTTTAGAGTTAGGATTAAAATTCTATGATCAGAGACAAGTTCATGGTCATTTAAAAGTTCAAAAGTTACTATTTGGTTGGAAACATGGATATTAGATATCACATAATATACAACACTACTACCTATCCCATGACTACAAGTCATCTAGTTGAAGTTTGGTCACTTCATTACTACATTGCAAATTATTAGGTCTTGAGAGTTCTAGAGCTTGACCAACTCAGTATGAAACAAATTCTCAATTAGGTGTTCAGAGCTTATTTTGTATCTATTAGATAAAACAAGGCTTTCATCTATCCATAAACAATTATGGTTGGAATCATTGCTTAAAAACGTAGCTTGGTTAGGTGCAGTCCTAGCATTAAAGTCTCCTAGCATGAGGATATTACCTTCATTTTTCAAACTATAAATATATTTTTCTAAATTATTATAGGGACAATTGCTATCTAGATTGTTTTTCTTATAAAAAATAGAATTAATAGGTGCAAAATAACAAATTTCTATATACATCTTATTAGCATTGGTGTCTCAAATTTATATCCAAATATACTTCTTGAGAGGGTCAATATTATGAAGTTGAATGTGAGGAGAAATGTTCTTTCTAATATAACAAGCTATGCCTCTTATCGCACTACGGTGGCACTTTTTGTTCCATGCCGACCACAAGACAAAACCTTCTATGTTAGGGACCTTAGACTTTTCATCATCCCAAGTTTCAACTAGACAAATAATATCAATATCACTCGGGATCCAACTTATTATAGGACCTTTTCAGCAGGGAAAACCACGACAGTTCCAAAAAATGATCCTAAGTGTCCCAAATTCTTATTTATTATTATCCTTCTGGTCTCTATCCCTAACAATAACGTTTTGATTTCTAATTATTCCCCATTTTCCTTCTTTCCTAGCTTCTTTTATCTTTTGAACTTCCTTCCTTAATTTCCTTCCTTAATTTAGCTTCGTCTTCGGGAATGAGGTCTTCATTTATAAATATTCTCGATCCTTTTAAGCTTAGAGATTTACTAAGTATGCTATATTTATGGCCATTACAACTTAATTGGACACTGATCAACCTATCTTCATAATCAATTTTTTTTCCTAGCCTCTTTGCTTCTATGAGGTAAGTTGTTTCAATTTGTGATTTATTTTTTAATTTTTCTTTTACTATTTCTAGAGTATCCTCCTCTTGTTGTTCTTTTATAACTTATTCATTTACTCTTTGATGGGTTGATATTCAATTTGTTTTATAGATTACTGAGGGTCAAATTGTTTGAACCCTAACAATGTATCCTTTATTTGAGTTTGAATAGTATCTTGGAAGAATTTGATTTTTTAATCAAGCATTGTCTTTAGCTCTATTTGAAATTTTAGGTCTTTAGCTCTAATGATTCTAACTCTATTTGGTTTTTGGCATCTCTTTCTTCTCTCATATTTTCTAATGATTCCATATAATCATAAAGGCTCTCTAGGGTAATTTTGCAGGGCCTCCTCATGACAAACTTACTTTTTGGAATAGGTAGTGGAGTGCTCATATTGAAAAGAAGAGAAAAACACAAACAATTAGTATTTTTGATTGACTTTAAAAATAGAAAATACATTTTTTAATTGAAAAAACTAGAACTAAAAAATATTCAAAATTACAAAGAATATCAGGATGACTCAAAACCCCAAAAAATTCATTATAAAATCTAAATACTTAATATATATTATTTAATAAAAAATATTAGATTATTATTTTTTTTTTAATATTTTAATTTTAGTTCATTATAACATGAAAATCTGTACACTTGATATATATAGTTTTAATCTTCTAAAAGATTCCATCCTACATATTTCCTTAATAAAACATTATTATTGAATATTAAATATTTTAACAAAATCTTATTGTAAAGGTACAATTTTTAGATGCCATTCCCAATTCTTAGCGTCAAAACAATTAATTGGATATTCCAATAGGACTTCCTTGTTAGTGGGAGAGGCCATGTGAAAGCTAAAAAGTTAAAAGATATTAATAAATTAACAGAATAAAAACATATATTTTAAAAGCCAAGTTTTTATGTGCAACCGTTTGTAAAATAAGCAAAATTTATATTAATGAATGCACTAATACGTTAGCTCGGGGACTAGCTCTACGTGGCGTTCTCGAAAAGTACGCGGTCCTTTATTAAAGCATAGTGTGCGAGAGTAAATTGACGTAGATTTGCAATGCTGGCGTTGCCTGAGCTCTGAAATCGTAGGGTGTGCGAGTATGATAACAATTGTAATATAAGAATCCGTGATATATGCATACTGCCTTTGTGGTTCTCCCCAAGGGAGGAATATGTCGGTCAATAGATTTCTTCATCGATTGCTTTTAAACAATTTTATGCTGATCGGTTTCCGTGGGTTAAGAGATTCGGATCTCATTGAACTGCAACAATCAGCTAAAATAGCCGAAGCTCCATGTTGTTGTTGGTTCTGATTTTCAGGGCTATTAAAATAGAAAAAACGTGAGATTGAACATTCGATTCTGGTATGACATTATAGGATGGCTTAACACATCGACCTTCACATAATTCGTCGATTTTGATACGTAACCATATAAATATCGTTGCAATTAAGGCTCACTGCCACTTCTTTATTTGTGTATTTTTAGTCATAAGCTAATCTCAAGGCTGCCAGTAAACTAGACTGAAATCATAAGTAAAACTCTAAAACGCAGGAAATCTCATAAAGCAGGGACAAACCTTTGCTTATAAGAAGGCCCCATCTATTGGGCAGCAGCGTAAGCAAAACATAGCATAAACGAGTAAGATCAAACACATATTAAACCAGAAACAACAAACTCACAATTGACATAGTGATTTATGTGGAAACCCAATGAGGAAAAAAACCACAGCAATGATAATCGGTATTCTTTTATTCAAGGAAGAATTACAATAGCCAACTCACGCATACAACTATCCTCTCCTCTCATACACACTACACCTCAGTATTGGGTCTTTCTCTCACAGACTCACTACACATTGCACTCACACTTCTATGGGTATTCTAGTATATATAAAATCTATCACTCAGTTACACCACTAATCATGAATAGATCACATAGTTACACGAACAATTCATAAATAGATTGCATGCATACACATTAACATCGTTGCATGTATGTGCATGTGACCACATGAGGAAATCCATTGCCATGTTTCCAACAATATCGACCTTGACAACAATTTACCTGATGTATCATGCCCTTAATTAATTCATCACCTTTTCTACAAGCCAAGAGAAACCAAACACCATCACAGCTCTGCAACTTCTATGACAATATTGTTACGTGAACATGTCTGCACGATTCACTTCACCATGGACCATTCTGTCTCCATCAGTAATCTGTGTAATAAACTGATGCACTTGTCCAAATTTCAGGAATCATAACCACAGACCAAATTAGTGCAACCACTGTAGGTGATACTTGTGCTTATGTATTTGAAGCACCCATTTCCATGCTCTTCACATGGTTTTTCCATGTGTCTACGGAGAACACCAACTGCATGTGAAATGATAACCATTTCTCCATTACAATCATCAAAATTCCTACTGGCGTATAATACTCAAGACATATAACCATTTTCTTCTTCATCAGTTAGGACATAAACCTGAAGATAGCGTATAATACTCAAGACATATAACCATTTTCTTCTTCATCAGTTAGGACATAAACCTGAAGATAAATTACAATGGAAAACCAAAGGGATTTTGCCGGTTTCACATTATTCACATTTCCTGAGTATCTTCACCACATATTTCTGTTGTGATAACCAAGCTTACCATATTTCCTGTCTCTATGTATTTCCATGCCCAATATTTATTTTTCTCCTCCCAGATCCTTCATATAAATGCAATAACCAACTGAGTTAGCCTGTTGATGTCAAACATGCTTGTGCTTGAAACAAGCATAACATATAACACCAAGATAATGAATATACCATAAACACAATGGTTATATTCACTTCTTGTAAATTTTGGCTCACCATGAAGGAATCAAACATCTTGTGCCATTTGTCTCGCATGCTTCATGCCATACAACGATTTTTGAGTTTGCAAACAAATAATTTTTTTGTGATTTTGAACTAACTGTTATGGTTGCTCCATATACATCCCCTTATCCAAAAAAAAATCCATGTAAAACAATTTTAACATCTAGTTGTACTATGACAACCAATGCTAACACAACACGAATATAAACAAGCTTTTAACAACTGGTGAGAAAATTTCATGGAAATAAATATGTTCCAAATACCTTTCTGCTACGAGTCATGCTTTGAACCTTTCATCTTTTACTATGTTTGATTTTATAAAAAGATATACATCAAACACTGCATCCATGTCCATGATGATTTTGTGGGTAGTAGGATCCCACAGTCTGCACCCCTTAACATCATCACCATGTCAAATATCTACTTGTTTGATCGAGTCATACTTACATTGTTGATAAAAAACATAAGTAGATCACAACCGAATAATTTCACATTTGAGTAATTACTAGATGACTTGTTCATACCTCTTCCTAAATCTTCTTGTCTTATGCAACTGATGGTGACCGAGTTATTAGATAGCACAACCACTTTTGTTCACAATTATTGTTGCAACTTGGCATTACTGAACATGCCTATTCAATCTCAACTTCCTTGCAATACTTTCCAAGTTCCATGGATATGAACTTACCTTCATCATATATTCTCAAACACTTGATTAACCCACCAACACATGAGCCTTTCTACACACCTACCTTTCTAAAATGGACACACCACCTCAAACTTCCTCAAACTTTGCATTTGAACAACTTTGACCAAATGTGGCCAAACCTGCCAAGTAAGCCTTCACCGCTTACCACCAGACCCATTTACAATGGAGTTCACCAAGCCTTTAATAGGCTTCATTACATGCAATCCATGGACACAATACCATGAGATACCCAAAACACATGGACCGGAAAAACCACTTGCTTTGACCTAAAAATATATTTAACTCATTAACTCTTTCACCTAGTAAATGATACATGTCCCCCCCCACATATTCAATCTACTTAAATCTATGTTTAGACTTTTCATAAGTGACATGGGTAAGCATGTCTATTCTTACAGACATATTATCATTTACATGCAATCAATTATTTTTACAACTAGTTATTCTTTCCATTGAACTTTTCCACCTCAAACTTTGAACTATACACTTTTTTCATTAACTGAAACCTCCCAAAAAAAATACTTAACTATAAAAAAACAATATTATAGATTTCGAAATTAAACCTCAAAATATAAAATATTAATTAAAAAAATTAAAACCAAAACATATATATTATATGTTTTAAAACCCCTTTATTTAAAAACATCCACCTCTTCAATCCACCCGTTTATAAAGGCAATTCTTCATGTACATAATGAAACATAAGTGTTCATACCTCTACCCACTTTCACAGCTGGTAAGTCTATGCACTATACGTCGTGTCTTGTGCATAATAAAACAAAAAACAAAATTCGTTTCATACCACAATTTTTCACGGCTATCACTAGACATGTATCATACCACGGGTATTTCTCCACGATTTTTCACCGGTATCACTGCACAAGTATCATACCATGGGTATTGCTCCACGGTTAAAACAAGTGTGATCAACGATGATCACAGGTTATCAACCCACCAAAGCGACGTGTATAGAACGATGATAACGAGTTTATGGCTATTATCGTTGCTCCAACACATTGAAATAGGGTATCAAGCCCGTCAGTCTCCACAGAGCGATATGCCAAAGAATATTTCCCCCTGCAACGAATCCGTCTTTCAGCATGCGACACACAGATCTCCATGTGCAGGTTTTAATACATGGAATTATCTTTTCTTTCTTCAGCACGCCAAATCTCCGTCTTTCAGCATGCGACACACAGATCTCCACGTGCAGGTTTTAATTGATGGAATTGGCTGATATTGTTTTTATTCAGTACGCCAAATCTGGCCAAATGACTTTCTTAGACTCATGCATATCCTCTGGCACACTTGCTTTGATATTTTTTTTTGGCAGCCGAAGCAAAACAAAGTATAAATAAGCAAGATCAAATACTCATTAAATCAAGAACAATAAATTTACAATTGATATAGTGATTTATGTAGAAATCTAATGAGGAAAAAACTAAAAAGTAATGATAATAAGTATTCTTTTATTTAAGGGAAAATTACAATAACCAATCCAGGCATACAATCATCTTCTCCTTTCATACACATAACATCTCAGCATTAAGTTTTACTCTCACACACTCACTACACATTACACTCACACTTTTATAAATATACTAGTATATATAACATCTATCATTCAATTAAGATCACATAATTACATATATGAAAAGCCCATGTAAAAATTTTAAATATTGAAATAAATGACTTCAATTTTAATTATGAAGGATATAGACTGCATTCACATATGGTTGGAGATCATGTTTTTCCTACGTGACATAAAAGTAAAATCTTGATAAATAATTAATACATATAGATATTGTTGGTCGTGATATAGTTGCGCCAGCTGATCCTAGAGCATGGGGTGAGGAGTATTGTTGTGACCCATCCCTGGGCTATGGCCAGATGATGTTGGGCGAAATGCCTTCACTGCAATGCCCTTCTTCCTTGCTGGTGCAATTTCGTTCTTGGACTCCTTTCGACGCTTTGAAAAGATTCCAGTTCCACCGTCGTTGCTCGCCGGTATTTGAGCCTCCTTGATTCTGTCAGCGTGGTTATGGACATGGCTACCATGAACTAACACTTTGAGCTGGGTAGCAGCGAGTTTATTCTTTACTGAAACAAATTTCGATATTTTCTCTTTCTTTGTCGGTGAGCTTCTTCTCATGTATCCATGTTAAAAGACACTGCCCACTTCGTTGTTTTAATGAAGGGCAGCCTGTTGTGGGGGACGAATAGTGTTAGGGTTGAGAGCTACTAAAGTGAATGAGTATGAAAAAAATACATGATAGCATGAGAGCTCCCCATATTGACAACAAACCATCCTTCATTGTGTCTTTCCACAATATATAATTGTGAAAAAAAGGAGAAGAAGCTTAGCTTAGTAAATATAGAGCGCTAAAGGTGTTGAAAGAAATGGAATCCATCACAGAGAGAACTAGAAACAAAAAAGAACAAAGAAAAAAACAAATGTGCGTCAATGTAGAGGTATAAAATATTTTCACAGAGAAGCTTGGAAGACCGAGAGACTCTACTGGACTATATAACTGACTATAATAACTATAACTGTTATTTGAAACACACCACATCACACACACAAGCCTTCAAACCACGACATTAATATGATTGTTCAAATGTATACATAACCACTAATAGTTAATCAACAATTAAACCTACTATGTGTTGGGAAGCTAAGCATAAACAAAGTGTAAACAGACAATAAACCAAGAACAACAATCATACAATTTAACATAGTGATTTACAATAGCCAATCAACAAACATCTTTGTGTCATTACATTGGACATTCACCTCTATCGGTATGTTGGTATATATAACATATATCACACAATTACACGAACTCATCATAAATAGATCACATAGTTACACTAACTGATCATAAATTGATCACACATTTACACAACTTGTTCAGTGTAGTGTGCATGCATGCACATTTTATTTATAGCCGAAAGAGTTGCGTGCATGCATCCGCATGGGAAATTAATTGCTAAGTTTTCAACAATCTCCACCCTAACAAAAATTTACTTGATATATCATGTCTGAATTAGTTCACCCCCTTTCATGCAAGCCAAGAGAAGCCAAACACCATCACACCTCCACAAGTTCTCTAATAGTATTGTTATGTGAACATGTCTCCACGATTCGCTCTAGTATGGACCATTGTGCCTCCATTAATAGCATGTCTAATAAACCCATGCACTTGTCAATTTCGATATATTGGACTGTTAGTCAAATGCACAACACTTTGACCACCATGGAACAACACATCATGTACTTTTCCAAACTTACCCAATAGATCCTAAATTTTTGCAAGACATAACCTAATATGGGTCTCCTCTTGTTCAAATCTTATGAATCATAAACATAGACTAAAGCATTGCAACCACTGTAGGTGATACTTGTACTTATGTGTTTGAAGCACCCATTTCCATGCTCTTCACCTATTTTTGTCATGTGTCTATTGACAACACCAATTGCATGTGAAATCCTGACCATTTTCAATTGCAATCATCAAACTTCCTACTATGATATAATACTTGAGACATATAACCCTTTTCTTCTCCATCAGTTAGGACATAAACCCGAAGAAAACTTACAATGGAAAGCCAAAGGAATTTTATGGGTTTCACATTATTCATACCAAGTTTCCTAAGTATCTTCACCACATGCTTTTGTTTTGATAACAAGCTTACCACATTTCATGTCTTTGTGTATTTCCATGCCCAATATTTATTTTGATGCTCCTAGATCCTTCATGTCAAATATTGATCTCAAACATGCTTGTGATTGCAAAAATCATAACATTTAACACTAAGATAATAAATATACCATAAACACAACGGTTATACTCTCTTCTTGTAAAATTTTCAACACCATGAAGGAATCAAATGTCTTGTACCATTTTTCTGGCATGCTTCAAGTCATACAATGATTCCTAAATTTGAAAACAAATCTTCTATTGTGATTTTGAACTAACCTTTCTAGTTGTTCCATATACAACCTCTTTTCCAAAAGATTTTGTGTAAACAATTTTTACATTTAGCTATACTAACTCAAGATCAAGTAACACAACTAGTGATAACACAACATGAATAGAAGCAAGCTTTTAACAACTAGTGAGAGACTTTCATGGAAATCAATACCTTCCAAATATCCTTTTGCTACCGGTCATGCTTTGAACCTTTCATATTTTACTATGTTTGATTTTATAAAAGAAGATTCATCAAACATTGCATCTATGTCCATGATGATTCTGTGGGAAGTAGGATCTCACATTCTACATCTCCTAAGATCATCACCATATCAAATATATACTTGTTTGATCTGGGTCATACTTAGATTGATGATAAACACATAAGCATCACAACTGAATAATTTCACATTTCAGTAGTTACTAGATGACATGTTCATATCTCTTTTGGAATCTTTCAGTCTTTTGCAACCGATGGTGACCGAGTTATCAGATAGCACAATCGCTTCTTGTCGAAATATTGTAGCTGCAAAGAATATTCTACTTATTATTGAGTTATTATCTTATAGATCAATCCCCTTTTGTGGATTGATCATGCCAGTACTTATGTATGACCAAATTCTCTTTTGTGGACTGGTCAAACCCTAATTAAATTATTCTACTTGAGAAGTGAGACCCGAGGGATAATTAAAGTGATTTTAGCCACTAAGTGAAGAAGACAATCCTGCTTGATGAAAAGACACAACCCTAGTGCTCCTCAGCTAGTATAAATAAGAGAGGATGGTGCCTCATTCACTCACTCCCTCGGTTCACTCCACTAGTGCGTAAGTTTGAAGGAATTTGTAGTTGTTGAAAGAAGTAGAGAGACATGCATTTCTTAGTCTTGGTTATTCTTGGTGGTCTTGTCTTTTATCTTGGCATTGTATTGGAAATCTATATTAAGAATTTTTTTGATGGGTTTTCTCCCCCATGAGGGTTTCCCAGGATAAAATGGTGTGTACCTTACAATTGTGTTTCTCTCAGTGATCGTGCTTATGCTATTATTGTCTAGTAAATTGAAAAGAACTTAATAGAAGCTCTAAATTTAACAAGGTATCATAGATAAACTTAGTAGAACACCTTTCACTCGGTAACCAAAAACGTCACTGTTGTCATACAAGAAAATTAGGAAATTTGTTGGAAGAGAATTTCTGACTAAAAACCATATAGGGAACTGCACCCTAGCCTAACAAACTCATTGGCCTCTTGCGCGCACCTTTTCAATGGCCAAAAGGCTCTGGAAAGTAAAACCATAGTATTGACCGGTACTAGAAAACTAGAAAACTAGGAAACCAAAATCAATATGAGAAGTACCAGTCCATATTTTCACTAGTCCAATTTCAAGGGGTAAAATTTGGATTTTTTGAAATCAGACTGCTCAAGCCTACTCACCTCAGCCCAACACATCTAGTCCCTAGATCAAAATTCCAAAATTTGAAAGTTGAAAATTTAGGGTTTCCTCATAAAACCCTAAGTTACAGTTGCAGTACCAGTTACAATTACAATTGCATTATCAGTTGCATTTGCAGTGCCAGTTCCTTCATTGTGGTTGCAGCATTAGCTACAGTGCCAACACCAGCTACAGTACTAGTTGCAGTGAAAGTTTTTGTGACGTGTTGGGACTGTTTTTTTTTTTATTGCACCTTATCGTAGCAAGACATTGTCAGAGGTATGTACTTACATATGGTCAAAAGATATTATTATTCTAAATGGGTACTTGCAGGAGAAAGGATTTGTTGACAATCATAGATCCATAAGGATCTCAGATCCAACACATTCAGAGGAATAATACACTCTAGGTTTGATCATATTGATATGAATATATTTGTTACGACATTATTTTGACCTTATAGGTTTTATGTTGAAGATATGACCATCATACCAACCCTTGGTCAAAAATTAAAGTCAAGGTATTAGACTAAGATTAGAGTTTATTCTCTAACTTTAATTTCTGTCAAAGAAATCATATTGTCTTAGTACAGAGGACAGGTTGAAGAAAGCACTTGACATCTTGAGTGAAGGAGATTTGGAAGAAAAGCAACACACTTATTCTTGAGGACAAGATTCCAAGATTCCAAGTTTGATTTATTAAGTTGATGAGATTCAAACTTGCACATGTCAAGTCTGATAACTTCCTCATTACAAGTAAACACTATAGTTGAGGTAGCAATATTTTAAATGTATTATACTTGGTAGCATGTGAGCATATTGAGATAAATGCTTATTGTAATCATCTACCAGATACAACTAACATCTCCTCTGGGAGAAACCTCTTTTTTTGTTTCCAGGTTACCATGGATGAATGTTTGATCACAACACTAGAAGAGTGTTGATCTCATTTTGTTTTGTATTTCTTACTTTTGATCTTTGTGTCAGGAAGGTCACAAGTGATATCCATAAAGGAGATACTCTCACGATTATGTTTGCTATTGTTTTATTACTATTATC
>SNQJ01S0018386.1:56597-109339 GCA_010110895.2 Picea sitchensis | reverse complement strand
CCCAAATAGGAGAAAATCACATAATGATTTCTTATATATATCAAAAATTCATTCGTAGGAATCACCAACTTCCAAATTCTCCAACTACAACTGGAAGGAGGATCCAAACCCCTATTCTTAGGCTCCAACCTAAAGGAAGCTACAACTCCTTGAATTCTCTGGCTCCAACTAGAAGGAGGCTACAACTTCCTGAGTCATCTAGCTCCAATTGAATGGTGGTTACAACCACCTAGTTCTCATGCTCCAACATAAAGGAAGATCCAACTCCCTGATTCTCCAACTCCAATCGTAAGGAGGGTACAACCCCCTTTCGTTTCCCTGTATTTTCTCCCTTAAGTATAAGTGTATACCAATTGGAATTACCACTATCACTTCCATTGTCACTGTCACTATCACTGTCTCTATCACATCAACCTGTAACCTGTCATTATATCCAATATGTCATTGTATCCAACCTGTCACTGTATCCAACCTGTCAGATAAACCTGTCATTGATCAATCCGTCACTGATCAACCTGTCCAACCTGTCACTGTCAGGGATACTCAGCCACATCCTTTCACATGGATCATATACCAAGCACACCTCGCAAGTAGAATTCCAACATCACTAACACATGCATCTACCAACCATGTACCAAACCATCAACCTGTACCATACCAATAATCAACCTTGTACCATAATCTGTAGCACAACAAGTGCATCAATCATGCACAAACACTTATAGCAAACCTTGCATCAACCATGCACCAACACCTGTACCAAACCATGCATCATGTACCTAAAACTATACCCTATGCCTCAACCATCAACCATGTATACCAAGTACCAATCATGTATCATACCATGTATCAATGATGTACATCAACCATGTATCTCAACTGTAACACGCCTAACCCCTAAATAGTCTTTCTAGGGTTGGGGCATGAATTTTTTTCTCGCTTTCCCTAGTTCAGTCTCGGTCCCTTACTTAAGAAAAATCCTGTCATTATTCTCCCTTGAGGTTTATATCTCTAATTAAGTGATTAAACCAACTACCGGGGTCCTCCTTGTGAACTTGGGATCAAAATCGGGAGCTAGGAGCCTTTATTAGCAAAGGTTTCGGCACTTTGAAAGTTCCTGGACTTCAGGAGTTCCAAAAGTACTATCAAATTATCAGATCACCGAACAGTGGAGGGGATCAATGGTTCACATTCTCCACCAATATCTATGGTTAAAAAGGGGATTTCAATGATCTGCACATAACACACCTTTTTCCCAATCCCCGAAGTCTTGTAAACTCGCCATGTTACCCTAGACCTTAGGAGTTTAGTGTTCGATGATTGGTTATAGTCATTAAAATTTCTCCCTTTGATGATCAACAATTCTCATTGGATCTTTCATTTCATCATGTTAATCCCAAACTCCCAAACTCCCGATATCTCACCACGTGGCCTTGGCCCTTCAACGATCGGTGTTCGATGTTTGGTGTTGGTTGTTCCTAAATTATAACATGCCCCAAAATCCCCGAACTCCCAAAGTTACCCATACTCTGGGAGTCTTGTATACGTCACCAGCCACGTTGTCCAAGCGGGCACGAACCAAGAACTGACACGCGACAAGGGTCAAGGGGTGACACATGTCCTTGATAGGGGGTGACATGTGTCATTCTCTAACAGATACAATGGGTAAGTGAATTGTCTAAAATTGGGTGACACGTGGCATGCGTAGAAAAGGTCCACGTCACCTGGGGCGACGTCAGCAGGCCATGTCATCATAGATTGATAACTGCTCAGTTTTATAATCTAATGGTTCGCAAGATCCACCGTAGATCATAGATCTATGGTTCTCATTATTTTGCAGCTTCGGCTTCAGATCTTACTGAACCCTCTCGATGAAAATCCCCTTAAGAAAGAAGCCTCTAGACTATGGGATCTCACGCCACGTATCCTTTTCAACCAACGATCGAGATCCACTTTGACACTCGTGACTTCAGCTAGTTCATACTTTGTAAACTCTTGGATGGTTTCCTCTGGATTACAAAATATCTGGACTATGGGATCATTTTCCACATACCCCCTCATCCAACGGTCCTAATTCAATGGTAGAAAATTGAAGGGGAACAAGTAGAGGCCACGTGTCGCTCCACGATGCATTCCTATTCAGTCAGGTAGTCAAAGGTGGGTCCCTTAGATCGATGGCTTGGAAGGATCCTAAAGGATCTAATGATCGACGATGCATGTTGCTTCGACAGTTCTACATTCGAGAGTTCAGTGAGTGTGTCTCCCAACCTTCCCTGTAGATCTCGTCAGATTTGTCGACACGTGTACCTAGCGTCTACGACCAAGATTTACTCTAGCTTGTAGAGATTCGAGGTAAAATCACGCATTCCTATATCATTGAATACCCGTAATTTCAGATAATCATTGATCTGTGGACACGTTTCCCTCTAGTTTCAATGGTCTAGATTAACTCTGTGACTCCTACATTCACGAGTTTCAGTGCTAGACCATTCCAAATCTCCCGAAGTAAAACTTCACCGAAGCGCTTAATGCCTCGATTCCTATGTCCAATCTAATGGTCCAGAGTGATCCATACTATATCCTCAGATCGATGGTCCTCGTTGATTTGTGAATTTCGCCTTCAAATGATTTCAAGGATTGTGGAATCACAACTCCTGAAGTCCCGAAAGAGTTATCCCCTTTTGGACTAGCGCAGGTTTCCGAGGCCCCGATCACATGGGTACTTTGGAAGTTCTAGGAACTAAGAAATACTCCTTTAGCATTAATTGGGTTAAGGACATGGGAATGAGTCCTCGGTCAAATGGGCAAATAGTCTAAGGGAAAAACTCCCTTCTCCCACAAAATTCAGACTTAACATTCCCGCTAAGGTAAACTTCAAGGGATCAAGAGGACTCAGACGTTTCAGTAAATCCTACTTGGATTATCCTTCGGATTCACATCCCATGAATCTCTAGCAGCTAGAATGAGATAACTCAAAGATCATATAAATATAATAGCTTACAGAAGCTAAATATAATTTCTACTAATTGTTCAAATACTGAAGGACTTAACCATAAACACATACATTCATCATTGCACACAATATATATATATATATACACACACACACACACACAATATGATAATACTTATCTATTTCATATTATCACCAATGAACTAACTGTGGGTGTGCGCCTTTCCACCCAACCATAGGCTCAAAGGAATTCACTCTCAACACTCTAGCCGCCCATTTTCCAAACCATGATATCACTAGGGAACTTTTGTAGTTCCTCAGGGATTCCTTCTCTGTCGCAGTTTCTGCGTGGTTTATCAGATGCCTCCTCAACATCAAGCTCGTAGTCTCTTGGTCAAATCATGCTCTTCTGTGATCTCTCTTCCCACTAACCATGTGTCTTCTCTTGTCTCTATTTTTATGTATATGCTTCGCCAGGCTGGGTCTCTACCTATCCTATTCTGTCTTTCAAAAGGAAAATCGGGTTGGCTTGGCCTTCTAGACCCTACAGTACTTCAGGCTGACATTCTTCAGTCAGAACATGCTGCCATTCATGGGGGTGGTTGAGTGTTCAACAACCAGTCCCTCCTTCATTAACAAATTTCTCTTCTTGAGATCCGAAAGGGGGTTTATCATTCCCAACAAGGGGAAATTCATGGTCACTTGACATAATGAACCCTCTCTTATAGTTTTCTCATTCTTTCCTCTAGTGATATCATGGCCAGTACTTCAAGGCTTCACCCCCACAATTATTTCTTGGAAATTCAAACAACAATATATTTACATTGTTCCCATGCCATAACATCATGATCATAATTAATGATTATTTACAAGCTAGGGGAAACATAGGTATTACAATCCCATCCCCCTTAAAAAGGAACAATGTCCTCAGTGTTCTTGCTTAGTAACACCGGTCATGCCTCTCGCATTCAGTTGCTTCAAAATTATTGACCCTCTTTCTTGGTCAGGTCCTTTTCTAACTCTTTGCCTTCATCACTTGTATTCAATAATCTTGGACAACAATCATATTAATCACAACTTTCATGCGTACAAATTTTATTGTTGCATAAAATTCAAGAGAATTTCATAACTTAGCACAATACTCATATGTGCAGTTCGTGGATTCGTATCCACATGGATATCTGATTTTCTTGGCTCATTATATTTCATGGACATGCCCATTGTGTGCATGATCTCAATCAATAATTTATAATAATTCTCAAAGTCTCCTCTTCCTTGTGGTCACTCACCTTCCAGGCCCAGGTTCATGCATCCCCTTCTCTGCTATACAGTTCCTCGGGTGATCCATATTTCCCTACCAAGGATTTCTCGCACAAGAAGAATTTCAGATATTTCATTGGTCCTTACAGTCGAGGCATCCCTCAGACTTTCTCTATCAAGGTGTCCCTCCGGATTATGTTTCCACAACACAACATGTTCTAGGGAGATCATGGCTTACCATAGGGTCCTCATGTGTCAATATTAGCATCTTTCATTCTTTCAAGATTGACAACCTTCATCTTTCCTCCCTAGCTAGATATTTTTCATCTCACTTGTATCACAGGTATACAAAATTATGATAAATTATCATCAATTTGGAACTTGTAATTTTCTTGCAAATCTGTTACCCACAGATTTCCACATTCCCCATTTATTTTCATATCTTCTCCGCACAAGATCTATAATCATAAGTATGGGTATTTCCTTCCCATAACATTTTAGCTCAACAGGAAATTGGTTTTCCTTATGGGCTTACAATACTGCCATATCCAAGACCCTTTTTCCTCCTGGGAATTCACAATCCTCAACCAAACAACTTGTTAGTTTTCATGCGCATTATAATTTCAAATGATGGATACTAACAATCCAAGTTATTTTCATCTATTCAAGCTATAAAGAAAAAATAAGATATTATTATTGTGTAAGCATCCTTCCAACATACTAAATTTTCCAAATGCAATTTAAATATTGAATGACTTTAATCAATGTGCTAATATTCATGGCCACATTCATACCCAATGCACCCTTGCAATGATTTTCAAGCTACCACACTTGGTGACAAGCACTCTGTTATGGTGTGTTAGAGTTTAACCAACCTCTTCACCATATGTATGATTCCTTCTCGTTCACTCTTACAGTAGGGATATGCTTCCTTCTATAGGATGATTATGATCCCAAATCAAGGCACGGGAAACTAAATGTTTCTTTTGAATGCAACCAATCATTCTTCCCTCATTACAAACCAGGGTGCCAACACTCATGGATGTTGAGGAAAATATATGAAATGATCTTACTCAAGCATTTTCAGATCTTGGTTGGCTAAGGAAACTTAGACGTGAATATCACCCTATGTTTATAGCCTCAAAATTTGTTTCCTAATCCACAAGTATTGGTTACAAGGGCTTATGCTGATTTTCTTATAATAAAAGATTGTTGAAAAAAATCAATATTTATGTAATTTTCTTAATATAATAGATGCAAACGTAAATGTAAAGACATAAGAAAAAATACCAAGTCAATAATTAACACAGATGAGATAGAAAAAAATTCCTTATTTCATTCCAATTAATAAAAAGAACCGTTCTCTTTACAAAATTCCCTGAGGAAGTTTGGACCAAAGTCAAACTTAGATGTTGCAGATGAAAACCATACAAAAGGAATTCTAACAGAAAGTAAAAAAACTGAACCTTAAAAGTTGGATCATCTTGCCACATATTTCTTCCCACTCAACTCTTCACAATATCCTTTATCAGTCATGAAATTTAATTCACAAACAAACAAGTCTACACAAACTATCAAAGATAGATCAACAACTATGAAAAACAAGTGTCTGAATGATGTAATCCAGCCTTGAATCTTGTTGTCTACAATACGACCCTACTGTCATAAAAGAGAATTAGGATTTCAATGAATTAAAGAATGAATGAAAACTGAACTATCTCAATAAAACTCAAGAGTAGACCTTAGTATGCTTTCTCCTTCTATTATCCTCTTGTTCCTCCTTCTCTTTTTGATTTTAAGCAATCAGAATTAGTTGAAGTAGTTAAACTACCTCTTTTAGTTAAGTTAACTCAAACTCAACTAACTTTTACTTTAGGGGGGAAATCAATAAAATAATAATAAGGGTCTTTAATAAATAATAACTAGTAGGTGGGACCCCTTGTGACTCCCTTTAGTTTCTTAACAAACATAAACACAACTAGTCAATCAATCAAACACATCCCTCCATGTGGCTCCCATCAACATTCTCATAATTTGAAAATCAATATCAATGATATCTGAAACCATATCCAAAAAAATACAATATCCAAAATATCCAAAAATAGTGTGTTATCCAAAAACTTCAGCATTCAACTATTCTCAACAATCAATAAATAAACAGACTCAAAAACCATATTTTCCACTTTGGGAAGAAGTTTTCCCTTTGTTGTTGTTATTTCCCTTTGACTTATCTGAATTTTCCTTAGGCTGTGTGGAGCCTTTAGGCCTAATCTCACTGATAACATGAGAGAAATCATCTCTCAAGTGCATGCCGGATGAAATGTTTTCGACAGAGTCACTTGAGGGAGAGGAGGGGGCAGCAACAAATTTTCCTTTATCAAGTGCATGGTGGGCTTCATTTTTTATTCTCTTTATTGCATGGGAAGACTTTACAGGTGAGTGTGCAGGGGAATCTTGGAAATTGGGTTAACCAGTGGAGGAGGAGTAGGTAGAGACAAATTGGTCCATCCATGATGTTGGGAGACCGTTGGGTGGACAATCTCTTTCCATCCGTCATTTTCATGGACTTCAGTTTGTAATGAGACATGAGGGGGAACTAGGATACTAGGGACATGTGGAGGTTAGAAAGGAGGCCTTTCTAGCCTAGGTTGGACCACCCCTTGTCCAATCCAGTTGAAAAATCCATCTTGGAATAGTTGGTTCAACTCTTGTGGATATGCATCAAAATGTATTGAAAACCTTGGCCTTCTAGGGCCCCTATTCCAATTTACTCTTCCCTTGTTATTCTGGCCATGGCTTTCTCTGTTAAAGAAGCTCATTCCTATATGCAGTGTTTATTAGCAACTAGTTTCTTCAACAAACCATACATGACATCTCTTTAAATATAAAACCAATTTTGGCTCAACAACACATCAAAATCATGCAATCCAATCCATAAAAATTGTTTAATACTTGTCAATGAGAAGGGGGTGAATAAGGGTTCTGGGATATCTGAGGTATTGTATTGAGTGAAAAATGATAAAATGAAAGGGGGTAGATCATGATTACTACTCAACAAATCATCAAACAACCAACTGTATTGAAATAAAAAAACATATCAACTGTAACTCATCTATGTTTCATCCTTCAATTGCTATAATACAGAGTTTTCATTTAATTATAATTTAATTTTAAGAACAGGGCATGAATAGTGAATCTAGGAATGTGAGGGGATTCCTAATGTGTGGAGAAGTGAGAGAATGGCAGGGAAATAATGGATATTGTTCATAAAACAAATCAAGTAATCAAAAGTCATAACTCTGTACTAAAATCAATCCAAAAAATACCAACACCATATCATGAATTACTATGCATCAAACTGATTGTTGTTCCAGCATTTAAATTTCCCAAAACTTCTCAATTTAGAAAAGTCTTTGCAATCATACTCATAATCAACACAACTTTCCATTCAACAGTCCTATTAAGAAAATGCTTGGTCTTTAATTTCTTTCATTTTATTTTAAGACTTTAAAGAAAACACACAACAATATTTCTCCACCTCTATCCCATAATGCATCACTATAAAAATAACATCCATTGTCTACCAATTCACAATCGGCCCAAATTAAAATATACATAGGTCCCTTTCCAAATACGAACAAAATTCCAAAACATGCCCGATTACACACCTTCTTCATCATATCAACCAATAAGATTTTTCAACGAAACCACATTCAACATAAAACCCGAGCCTCATCATTGTTGATGTAACCATTTATAATATGCACAATGATTCAATGATATATGCACAGTGAACATAACCAAATACACACAGTCACCATTTCCATAATTAGTTATAACCCTGATCGAGCCTAGAAAAACACACAAGTGTTTCCAATTTGCAATTAAGACCACGTTGTAAGAACACAGTGAGTGGAAACATAACAAAATGATAAAAACCATCAGTTGTATATAATTACTCTTTCCCAATTGTAATTCTTCAACCAATTTAATCATAGAAAGATGAGATAAGTGCTCAACAAAACATTCTATAACCACTCCACTTGATACACCAATATTTGACAACCAAGAAGATGCTCGAAGGGAGAAGAACAATTCGAGATTTAAAATCGGGCTCTGTCGAAGACAAATACAAGGAGACAATCAAGAGTGTGCTCATTTAACAATAGCATAGAGAATTGGAGGTCCTCAGAGACATATCAACCACAAGAAAAAAACCTTTCGATACAGACACAGTAGTAAACCACATGGTCTCCTTATAACTCCTAGTCTAGGCAATGGAACAAAAATTAGCCACAAAGGAAGACAACAACGGGTAGGGTAGAAAATGTCGGTGCACATAGTGCATTTTATGCCTGTAGAGGGGAGGTGAATGTTAAATGAATAGTGACAGTTACAAAGAACACACAAATATATATCCTCTACCTATTTTCTTAAGAGTCGAACCATTTGACAACAATACCAGTAAGGACGCATAACACCGAGGCATAACTTATATCACCCCACAACCATACAGTATATATCAACATTATGTCCACCCTAAGACTGGCTATTGAGATACTTTGGTGCCAAGACAATGAGAATGAGCCCATGACCATAACTCTGGTATGATGAAAATACACAACAACTGAATGGAAATCTGAATGTGACTAGATAGGGTTACACTCATGACTGTGAGGGAAAAAACGACAATAATACACATAGTGAAACCCTCCACCATTAATACAAAGTGATAATTCCATATTCACTTTGTTAGAACTCCGTAAGTATATTCGGATGATAAACAAATGACAAAGGTAACTTTTTCAACCAACTTTGAGTCCTGAAACTAGCCTTTCAAACTTGGAGAGGGCTCTCTCGGGAGACTCTGTCTCTGCAGGGGATATGGATTTAAATTAGTGTCTATATTTAACACCTTTGATATAATGGGTTCTGGTTATATTGGCACAAGAAAATAAGACTTTTGGATATGGAGTTGATTCGAGGAAAAAACTGAAAAAAATGACTTGGTGACTGAACTTTGAGAGGATAAAGGCTAAGCGAGAAACGATCTTCAATGCAAAAGAGTAACGTGCAGTGGAAATAAATTACAAGAAGTAACTCGGAGCACCACTGCAGGTGAATTCAAAGCTAACTTTAGAGGAAAATGTTTTTTCTAAGTGGCACAAACAAGGGGTGCTACGCAACGAATCTACAAGTTTGAAAATTAGTTTTGAAATAAACAGAAACATTGTTCACCCTTGACCAAGTTTTGAGGATCCTTGGTCATGTTTGACCTACTTTTGGGACTTCGATAGGATTTCGAAGGTGGAGCACAAGTCGAAGTGGATATCACGGGATCTCAGCCCCTTTTAAGGGATTTTTGGGTTTTGGGCTTATGTAACGAGTATGGGGATGTCAGCCCATGGGTTTACCCATGTTTAGGCCCTTTTTGTAATCTATAAATAGAAAGCTAGGCGATGTAGGAAGTAGTCCGATCTATGTGATTGAAGAGAGGCTAGAAATTGTGCTAAGTGCAACTCGTAAGTGCTTTGTGCATGCTATGTTGAGAACTTGCAGAGATAAGTGCAAGCGATTGTAAGAGACTGTGAAGAGGATTTGTGATGTAACTTAGGGGAGGAGGATCTAGCAGAGTGTGCACAAATCTCCTGTCCTCTGTGGAGTAAGATATCATGGCTCTGTGCATGTAGAATATGGACAGAAAGAAATAAATAAGAAGAGTTGGTGGACGTAGCTTCGGGGTGGGGGTGAACCACGTATATTTTGCATTGTGGTTTCTTTGTGCTTTATGGTTGTTCTCTTTATTATATAATTAAATGCTTAGTGCACTGATATATGCTTAGAAGATTCTAATATGATAGCTTAGTGTTGAATAATGTGACTGAATGCTAGATCTGATCTATGTTGGTATGCTTAGTGATTGAATCTATTGGATCTATGTGAATACTGCGTTGATTTGTTATTAGGGTTTAGTTGCGCTGTAAACTAAGGTTGAATACTAATGAACTATAATTGTTAAGTTCTTTGTTAAGGTGTTACAATCACAGATATGTGTCCCAACTAAGGTTGCAAGCATCTGAGTCCTGCAACCACCCCTGCCTCTACCTTGGGTGAGACTCCATCTGCTTCGTAGGTGTTTCTAAAAGGGCCGGTAGTTAGGTTTTTGTTGGTGCATTGTTGTAAGAGTTGAACCCTGGGTCTGCCCTTGTGCCAACAAATGGTTCCATTGTCGGGACCTGAAACTATGATTGTTGGGAACTATAAAAAAGAGAAATCTTTGTGTGTAGATATGTTGCCCAAGTGCGCAGTATTCTACTTGACCTGTGAAGCTCTGTGCCAAAAATAAAAGTTAGATCTAAAGAAAAGAGGTAAAACCTGAAATCTTTGTTTTCTGATAAAAGTAAAGTAAGAATTTTTGGTTAAATATGTAAGATCTTAAATCTTTGTGCTCTGATAAAGGTAAGAACAATGAAAGGTTTTGATTTAAAAGGTAATATAAGTGGAATTTTTTGTTTCAAAAGTATGTATCTAAGTATGCTTGATAAATTTTGTCCTAGCCTGAAAAGTAGGGCACAGTTAGATGAAACAAGGTTTGATATGAGTAGATATGACACAAATAGTGAAAGATATGTTATTCCTATGCATAGGAAGAATGTTTGGACTAACAAATGGATGCAGGACCCTAGAAAGAATTGTTTGTAGGCTAGATACTATGATCCTAGTGCGCAGTACATGAAAGGTTGGGGATCATTTCAAAGAAAGAGAGGATTAACTCTTTGTTACGGTTGCAGAAGACCGGGACATCTTGCTAAGGAATTCCTTGGTAGAATACCTAGTTGTCTTTGTTGTAAAGCTATGGATCATGAAGTTTTGGATTTCCCCAGAATGATTGCTAAGATTGACAAAATGAATACGAGACAAGAAAACCCAAAGTAAGGTCAAGAAAATGAGACCATGGAAGAACCCTAGAAAGAATCAAAGAATGTATTGCTACAAATTAAAGAAACCCTAAAAGATCACATAAATATCAACTTATCAGAGATCTTCAAAGGAAAAGAATGCATAGAAGAAAGAATAGAAGACTTCGACATTGTCTGTGTCCTGGATGAATAAGCATAGGTAAATATCATGACAGAACGAACTTGGGAAACTTTAGGAAAGCCTACTATGATTCCTTGATTGGGAGGAATAAGATTACTTAGGGGAAAGATGATAAACCTATGTGGAAGACTCACCTAGATATCTATGAGCTCTCATGGAACTTCGAGAGAGGAATATTTTGAGGTTATTAAATTTATTGAGAATAATGCCCCATTTGCTATATTACTAGGAAAACCTTGGATTGAAAAGGATCAGGCTAGAAGAAAAGAAGAGGAAGTCTTAGAGCAGAAGAAGAAAGAATTAAAAGATTTCATGACTAGGAGGATAACACACTTGATTAAAAAATAGGAGAACATATCGAAGCTACTTAAAACCAGAAACATGGATGTCAAAGTTGAAGGAAAACAAGAAGACTCACATATGAGTAGAACACCTACCCCGGATAGAGAAGACATATTACTCTATGACCCTATTAAATAATATCAACAATGCGAAGTTACTATGCCAAAAGAAGACGCGAATCAGAATGGAAAGAGGAATACCAAGACAAAGATCACTGGGAAGAAGGCTAGAAAGCTCAGTAAGAAGAGAGAAAAGATAGAAAATTTATAGAAGGTTCCAAAGGGGACTTCGTAGAAGGAAGGTTTGCAAGACTGGAACTTCGCCTGGATATCAGAACATCGCAACATGGCACTTCACCATGGCAAAGTGATATATCCATTGAAAGCATTATAACCATTAGACTGACAACTCGAATGCTTAGAACAATAGTAATGGCCCGAAGACTTGCCATCAAACCATTGGGACCACGCCACAATAGACAAAACCGCATTGATGAAGGCCTCTCATCCGTTAGAGAGATCCGTTACATCGTGTCTACTTAGTCTGTCGACTATTGCACCGAGAAAAATTTTGCGAATTGTATCCAAGACAACTCATTACTACTGCGCTATGTTTATTGAGGTCAACACATGTTCCATTACATTGTTCACTCATTCATCCACCCAAGTTATTCGATCTAAGTGTGTATGTCAGATGAGCTCAGGACCGTAGAGAAATCCATCAAAGAATATCTCATCGATCTCATGGGCGAAAAAAGTGATGTTTGTAGGTATTCAAGCTTCCTCAATGAGAGGAGTGAAAGTCTCTCTGTCAACTACTTGTGGATCCAGACCCTCCTGATCGACAACAGAGAATAGAACCAATAACTGAGATGACTTGGAAAATGTGAAGTTAATCCCGATCATCCTACCTGACTACATACTACCTCTGGCTAGAGCAGTGAGTTGTGAAAGTGTCCAAGAGACTTTGATTACACCATGGTTACTGCATACCTCCCAAAGGGGATACATGTAGTGAGAACAAAACATGATAATATCGCAACATTGAAGTTCAATGAATTTAGCCTAGGAGACCTCAAGAACCATAGTATGCTCAATCCTTACAAATACTTCACCAAGACAAAGGGGAAGAAATTGAAAATAATCCCCCAGCCATGGAATATGAACCTCGTGCAGTCAAAAGAACCAGATTTGGGAGATGAGCCTGCCCAACTCTGTAGACTAGTTGATGTGACCAAACATCACCTTCGTTAAGCACAAGCTGAGAAATACCAGGCTACATCGGCCCTGAAACAAGCCCAAGAATAAATGGTAGAGCAACACGGGGTTGCATAAAAGGAGAAGGATGACCTTCAAACCAAGTTTGAAGAGGAGAAAGTGAAACTCTAGCAAGAGAAAGAGAAGTTGCTCACAGAACAACTCGGAGTCAAAGAAGCAGTCGACAGAGCACTTTGCTCTGTGATGGGCTTAGAGGCAAAGGAAAAAGAATGATTGGAGCATCAAGTAGTGCAGCTCATGGAAGCTATCCAACAGCTTCAACAAATAATAATAGACTTAGAGCTATGAACAGTTCCCAACACTCCATAGGATGTGCGGGATCAAAGAGAAGAAACTTCTCGAAGCGGAGTTGAGAGAATCAAGGAACTCGCCATGGAATGTAAACAACTAATTCATCACAGTGCCTATACTTATGAATGACTCATTGAGGATCTTGAACTGAAGGCACTCAAGTCACAACTCCAGGAGGTGAAGAAGTAAGCATAAATAGTACAGGCACAGTTGAAGCCCATGTCATCCATTGAGAGGATGAAGCGATCCCAAGAATAATGCACTGCTCAATAGCAAATCCACACCATTCAAAGAAAACTCATGGAAGTGACTCAAAGTCTCCAACCAACATAGGATGAGGCTTGTCAACTATTCGTAGAGATTGAAGGCTGAGGAGAAGAACTGGAGCAAGTCATCACTGTAATTGAACAACGCTTAGAGGGACCTATCAGTGAAGTAGTTATCCAAGAGTTCACTGAGCAAGAGCTCATGGTGCAACAATAGGTCGAAGCAGCTCGAGCCAAGATCGAGGCTTTTGAAGCAGAGCTACCCAGACCAGAGTGACTCGAGATGAGTCATAGATGAATGTTGGCGACATATTCTCCCTTGACCAAGTTTTGAGGATCCTTAGTCATATTTGACCTACTTTTCAAGCTTCGATAGGCTATCTAAGGCAGAGCGCAAGTCAAAGTGGATATCATGGGATATTGGCCCCTTTTTAGGGATTTTTTGGTTTTGGGCTTGTGTAACAGGTATGGGGATGTCGGCCCATGGGTTTACCCATGTTTAGGCCCTTTTTGTAATGTATAAATAGAAATCTAGGCGATGTAGGAAGTAGTTCGATCTTTTTGATCGAAGAGAGGCTAGACATTGTGCTAAGTGCAACTCGTAAGTTCTTTGTGCATGCTATGTTGAGAACTTGCAGAGCTAAGTGTAAGTGATTGTAAGAGACTGTGAAGAGGATTTTTGTTGCAACTCAAGGAAGGAGGATCTAGCGGAGTGTGCGCATATCTCTTGTCCTCTGTGGATTAAGATAGCATGGCTATGTGCATGTAGAAGACTGACATAAATAAATAAAGAAGAAGAGTTGGTGGACGTAGCCCCAGGGTGGGGGTGAACCACATATATCTTGCGTTGTGGCTTCTTTATGATTTATGGTTGTTCTCTTGCTTATATTATTAAATTCTTAGTGCACTGATATATTCTTAGAAGATTCTAATATGATAGTTTAGTGTTGAATAATGTGAATGAATGCTAGATATGATCTATGTTGGTATGCTTAGTGCTTGAATCTATTGGATCTGTGTGAATACTGTGCTGATATGTTATTAGGGTTTAGTTGTGCTGTAAACTAAGGCTGAATACTAATGAAATATAAGTGTTAAGATCTCTATTAAGGTTTTGCAATCATAGATCTGTGTCCCATCTAAGGTTGTAGACATCTAAGTCCTGCAACCACCCCTGCCTCTACCTTAGGTGAGACTTCATCTGCTTCGCAGGTGTTGCTGAAAGGGCTAGTAGTTAGGGTTTTTTTGGTGTGATGTTGTAAGCATTGAACCCTGGGTCTGCCCCCTATGCCAACAAAAAGATATGGAAAAAGACAACAGGAAGCACATACGCGAGAAGGAAAAACAATACATCCAATTGCTACAATTAGAATCTTTTCATCAACGTTACAAGGATTTTGCATTAAGTTTCGATCGAAATCAAGTTACATATAATAGCTATTGTCTATACCAATTTTTCCAACCAACCTGGATTACATCAGAAAGATAAAATATATAAACAAGGGCACTTCTTGGGAAACCCTACTCTTCTAACTTCTATCCCTACAAACTAGGGAACCGACTATTCTCTGTTACAAAACTCTTCACATGGCGTTTTCCAAAAGTAGACAAAAGGTACATATAGCTACATTATGATCGTCGTACTCTACCATGGGGATTCAGTTGTTGATCAAGTATCTGGGTGGAGAAGTGCCTGTCAGAGTCTCACTGTCTGCTGTAATGGATTTGGTTTTTTGTGGCACACTCATCCTGCTGGAGGAAGTGTGCATGACAAGTGGCTGTAGACAGTCACGACCATTATAAAAATGGGAAAATGTCTTGGGGGATGTTTCCCTAAAACAATTTCAATATTTTCCTTATGTCTGCGAATACAAGGAAGAACTTGGCTAATCTTGTTTCTTCTTCTCACTGGCGAGAGTTGTGTGGGCTATCCCTTCGGCTGCTTCACCTTCTCTGGAGTGTATGGCATACCTTTCTTCTGACAACCTCTATGCTTCACGCAACTTTACAATCATATCATGCTCTTCCCGGAGCTATCTTTTTAGCCACATCATGTTCCCTTCATGACCTTGTGTTGTTGATGCTTTCATGATCTTCATCGTGAGTTGTTGCCTTAGCTCCCTGTTCTCTTGGTACAATTTGACAATGGCTAGCTTCACTTACTTCAACTATTGAGTTGTCTCTTGATCATTTGAACCTATGGAATCCACCCTCCTCATTCTTCTCCCACTTTCTCGGTTGGTTCCTTCCAAAGTCTCCAAGTGGACGACACGCATAAGTAATTTATCAGTGATCGATTGTGTGCGGCTCATCAGAGATTCAAATTTCCTCAACTTCCTTGTTCTTCCTTGGTCTACCCCTTCTTCGAGGTATATGTTGTTGGGGAAATGGGACTTCTACTGCCCTTCCTTCCTACACAATTCCTTCCACTCTGAGTTATGTGTGGTGTGATTTCGTCGTCCCCATGGGTGAAGGAAAAACCCCCTTTTTATCTTTGGGGACGCTTGCTACAAGTGAGAATGAATCCCAATCACTCTCAAGCTTGAGTCTGGTGATCCTGCCACTACGTGTACCCTTCTTATTTTTCTTAGAGGTCTCCATGGCATGATCGGTATGTGTCTTGCGCACAGTATATTGAGTGGATGCCCAGAATGGAGGATTTGATTGATCTGGGACTACAAGAAAACTTACAGACATAAGATGAAACTAATTTCTCACACATAATGGGTGTAGAAACTCTGGTATTTATAACAAATCGGACGGAAGGAAGAATCGTTCCAAAGAATAGTGAATTCATGGTGACTATATGTTGCAAATAGAACCACAGATCTTCCATAACAGATCCCTATATGCAAGGTACATGCGATAATGTTTGCAGGGCATACGTGATGCGAATGCCACAAATTTTTTTTCCTTCGACCCTCATGATGAACTGATAATAGCCGCAACACTTGCCGAAATGACCTCCATTAATTGCTTGACCCGACCTGAGGCACATAGAGAATAACTTTTGATAGGACCCGACTCTTTGGGAATGACATGCCCGTACTATTTATGTATGATTCAACTCTAACACCCCTTCCTATTTACAAGGGCCAACCAACCACTTACTGATTTAGAGCCTTTCATTTTTACGTACCTGACTTCACATGTTTGGACACATGGGTCACAGTGCGACTAAAAACTGACTCAAAATGGAAAGAAAAAATGGTGGCGCTAACAAATGGCTCCAACGGGGATGTTATCCTCCACATGAGGTAGCAAAGAAAAGTAGACTAGGTTCCTGACAATTGGGCCTTATTTTGAATCTTTGGTATTGTAATACTAAAAATAGAACACAACCTAAACCTATCGACGCAGCTTCTAAAGACTTAGCATAAACTTAGGGCCCTCACTTCAGGATTTTTTTTCTGCTAACCTACTGACTCGACAAAAAAAATAAAATGACTATTTACAATGACAAATGACTAAAACAGATTCTATTTCGTCAAATAATGCTTGAGGAACTTGTCGTTTACAGGTCCCCAACCAAGGCATTCTCCATTTAATCCTTCTAGGAAATAAGCATTGTTCCCGCAATATGTGTTGATTTTGAATGGACCTGTCCAAAGGTGGTCTAACTTTCCATGCTTCCCGTTGTCCTCATTCCTCGCATCCCATCTTAGCACCAACTCCCCTATTTGAAAATATTCCTACTTAGAACTCTTTTCGAAAGCTTTCTTCATCCTCTCTTGATGGAGATGTGATCAATTATACACCTACTCCCTTGCCTTCTAACTGTGAATTAGCTTATTTATTCTCCTTTATGCATAATTTGGCTCAACCTCCTTCTCTTGCAACAACTTTCTGACAAGTGGTCCCAGTGAGGTAGGGAAGATTGTGTGTGCACCGTAAATGATATGAAAAGGTGATGTTGAGATGGACTTCTTTGTGGTAACTCAATCTGCCCACAACGCATATATAAGATTTGTATGGAAAGATTTCTTATTGTCTTACAGGAGTCTTTTGATGATCCTGGTTAGGCTCTTATTTGTAAGTTTTAAACCTATGAATTAAAGAAATGTATATATATTCTTAAGAAAAACAGAAATTAATCAATGGCTCATACACATAGTACACATAGAATTATACCAGAAACCCTCAACTGAGGAAAACCTTTCTTATTTTCATATATCAAATTTAATCATTCACCATACAATATATACAATGTTTTTAGGTATTCTGTATATACCAAAACCCTAATCCCTTAATCCAGGATTAATTTAGAAAACCTCTTAAAATAGCAAAATCTGCTAAAAATAGCAAAAACCACCAGACGCAGTTTTCGAACCTGATGCACCCACACACACACATGCAAAGAATATAACATATACCCAACATTCTCCCACTTGTTTTTTTCTTTTCATCTAGGGTTCCACAGGGTTATATAGTCAACAATCCAGGGCAACAATTCCCATTGTTACTCTACACCAGGAGAACATTTTTGTGCTCACAGACTTTGTTAATAAATTTGCAACATTCTTCAAAGTGTCAACCTTTTCCAGCAACACCTTCTTTTCCTCAACTATGTCTCTCACAAAGTGATATTGAACATCAATATGCTTTGTCTTTGAATGATAAGATGGGTTCTTTTCCAGGAATATTGCACTCTGACTATCACAATCTAATCTCACTGCTTTTTGTACCAACCCAATACTTGAACACAATCTCTGTAACCATACTGCTTCCTTGATTTCATGCATGGTTGCCACATATTCAACTTCTGTAGTTGAGATTTCTACTACAGCTTGTCTTTTACTCATCCAATTGATTGCTCCTCCAAATAGGTTAAACACATACCCACTTGTAGATCTTTTGTGATCCAAATCTCTAGCCCAGTCTACATAAACAAAACCATGTATGTCCACCACTTTGTCAAATCTTGGTCTTCCTTGGTAGCATAATCCATAATTGGTAGTGCCACACAAATACCTGAAGACCCTATTTACTGTTGTCCAATGCTCCTTCCCGCTTTTGACATATACCTGCTCAAAACTCCCACTACATGTGAAATGTTCAGTCTAGTACAGACCATTGCATACATCAAACTGCCAACTACACCGGCATACAGAACATGGGACATGTCCTCTTCTTCTTCTTGTGTCTTGGGACATTGATCTGCAGATAACTTTACACCTATAGGAATAGAAACCTTGACCGATTTACTTCCATGCATATTAAACCTCTGCAATATCGTCTCAACATATTTTCTCTGATTCAACCATAGTTTCTTGTTTGCACGATCTCTTTTAATCTCCATTCCCAGAATGAAGTTAGCAACAACGATATCCTTCATGTCAAATTTGGAGGATAGTTGCGATTTCACCTCCTTGATAACATCCATGTTATTTCCTACCAACAACATGTCATCAACATACAACACTACATAAATGAAGTGATTACCAACCTGCTTGGAATATACACAGTGATCATCCCCACTTCTCACAAATACCAATCTAAGGATGTATGTGTCAAACTTTTGGTACCCCATACTAGGTGATTGCTTCAGACCATATAGTGACTTCTTTATCTTACATACCAAATCTTTCTTTCCCTTTACTACAAAGCCTTCTGTCTGCTTCATGTAGATTTCTTCTTCCAGATCTCCATCTAGGAATGTTGTCTTCACATCCATCTGTTCCACTTCAATATCAAAAGAAGCAACAATAGATAAAATAAATATAATATAAGTTAACTTAGCAACAGGAGAAAAAATCTCACCAAAGTCAATTCCCTCTACCTGGGAATAACCTTTTTCTACTAACCGAGATTTATGTTTCTCCACTTTTCCTTCTGCATTAAAATTCTTCTTAAACAACCATTTGCTATGAACAAATTTTCTTCTAGCTAGAAACTCAACTATATCCCATGCCTCATTCTTATCGAAGGCATCCATTTCTTCAACCATGGCCTTCTTATAGAGTTTACTATCCTCTGAATTCACTGCTTCCCTGACAGTTCTGGGATCATCATCAATAATAAATAAAGCAAAATTGAAACAGAAATCAAGTGGACTATACCTTTATATATTCCTTCTTTCTCTCACTGATCTTCTTCTTCTTCTTCTTCTTCTTCTTCTTCTTCTTCTATTTCATCTTCTTCAGATGATTCAGATTTTGCATCATCCAACTCTAGCTCTATTTTCTCAGGTTCGTCTTGCCTTGGTAGGAATTATTGCTTGGACACATCTTTTACCTCTCTAAAAACAACATCCTGACTGTAAACAATATTCTTAGTTTCTGGGTTTCAAATATTATAACCTTTCACACCATCTTTATAACCAATAAAGATACACTTTTCAACATTTTTATTCGTCTTACTCCTATTTTCCTTTGGAACATGTACATAAGAATCACAACCAAATACTCTAAGATGTTGAAGAGATGATTTCTTTCCATTCCATACCTTGTGAGGAGTTTTTTCATCCAACACTGATGAAGGTGAACAATTGACTAGGTAACATGTTGTACCCACGGCCATTGTCCAGAATTCTTGTCCTAACTCGGCAGCGCTGAGCATGCTCCTTGATTTTTCCATTAGTGTCATGTTCATCCTTTCTTCAACTCCATTATGTTTAGGAGTGTATGGAGTATTCTTTTGCCTTGCTATACCGCACTTCTTACAGAATTCTTCAAATTCATTTCCGCAGAATTCTCCACCATTATCTATTCTCAATAGCTTTATTTTCTTCTTTGTCTAATTTTCTACCAGAGCTTAAACTCTTTAAATTTATCAAATACGTCAGATTTATTTCTAAGAAAATAAATCCATGTGTTCCTTGAGAAATCATCTATGATTGAAACATAATACATAGATTTATCTAGGGATGGAACAAGAACATATCCAAAAACATCACTGTGTATCAAATATAAGATCCCCTTTGCTCTTGTAGCACCAGATGGGAATCTTACTTGATTCTATTTACCATATATGAAATGTTGATAGAAATAAAAATCCAGAGTGAAATTAGACATACCTTCAACCATACCTTTACCATGTAGTGTTTGAAGGCCTTTTTCTCCAATATGCCCCACTCTTTGATTCCACAACATGGTCTTCTTTTCTGGGACAATATTGGTCTTGTCTCCTTCATTTCTTTTCTCAGGGACAACAAAATTGTCACACCCATTAGTATAAGTTCTTACCAGAGTATTAAAGGAATTTATATGTTCTTTCACGGAATATCCATCTTCCATCCTAAGATGATACAACTTCTTTCGAAGAAACAACTTGTTTACCAGGGACTTTGATTGATACAAATTCCCTAACCTATCCCATAGTTCCTTGGCTATAGATTCTCCCGAAACATTCAGCTACATCGAATCTTCCAGGCATAGTTAAATAATACTCTTTTATCTTTTGTCCAACTTCTCCCAATCTTCCTTCGACATGCTAGTAGGTGGTGTAATAGTAGTTTGTGTACTAGTAGGTTGTGTATGAGTCATCTATGTTTCAGTAGGCTGTGTACCAGTAGGTTGTGTACCAGGATCCACAACGATCCATTTTTATTTGTCTATAAGAAGGTCCTCCATCTTGAGCTTCCATAGCTCAAATTTTTTACCATTGAACTTCTCTATCTCGATTCTAGAAGAGCTCTCCATTCCTCTTTCTACACTCAAATCACCATTGCAAAAGCTCCCACTAAACCCAGGTTTATGACAGACCCAAGATAAACTTGATCTATCATGACCGAGCCAAACCCTAAAAAAAAAGGCATCCCTCTGAAGCCAAAAACAAGCTCTGATAACATATGTTAGTTTTAAACCTGTGAAGTAAAGTAATGCATATAGATTCTTAAGCAAAACATAAATTAATCAATGGCTCATATACACAGTACACAGAGATTTATACCGAAAACCCTCAACCAAGGAAGACCTTTCTTATTTTCATATATCGAATTTCACCATTCGCAATACAATATATACAATGTTTTTAGGTATTCCGTAGATACCAAAACCCTAATCCATTAATTCAGGATTAATTTAGAAAACCGCTAAAAATAGAAAAAAAATTCAGACACGGCTGTCGAACCTGACACGCCCACACACACACATGTAAAGAATATAACATATAACCAACATTATTTGAGGATTCTTCTAACTCATTGCCTTATGGATAGTATGTAGTGGAATGCCCCAGGGTTATATTGCAATCCTGACAAAATGTTTCCATCCTCTTGGACTTGAATGCGAACATGGTGTCTGTTTTGATCTTGACGAGGCATCCAAATATAGACAAAATGTTTGTCTCCAGAAATTGGATGATGACTGCGTTGGTAGCTTTCTTCATTGGGATGGCTTCTATCCATTTAGTGAAGTAGTCGGTGGCCATGAGTATCCACTTATGTTGCGTGGAGGATGGTGGGTTTATTTCCCCTATGAAATCCAGACCCCATTGCATGAAGGTGCTTCGACTGAGATCGGCTTTAGTGGCAAGGGTTGCATCTTTCTTCTCCCATCAAAAATATGACATTCGTGGAAGTTGGAGACCCATTTATACACGTCAGTGAATTTTGTAGGCCAGTAGTAACCTACCCTCAAGATTTTGTGCACGGTGGTTTTCCAGTATTGGTGTCCTCTGCAATCACCTTTGTGAAATTCTTGTATGGCCTGCTTCACATCATTTTCCAGCAAATAACTCAACAATATTCCCCCAGGGTCCTTCCAGCAAAGATTTTTCCAGGAGGCAGAACTTAACCACTTTCATCTTGATAAATCTGTCCTTAGTATTACATACGCCTGGAGGGGCCTGGAGATTCTCCAAAACATAGATGATGTCTACATACCATGGTGAATTGATGAATTCTTGAGATACCTACGTAGTATTTTCTTCTTGAGGACATTCTGATAGATCAACAATGGAATTCATACCCACAACGTCATAGTCTGAATGCACCATTAACTTCGTGAGGCCTTGACCCTTGATCAGTTTTGTAGGCTTGATCTCAAGATCGTATTCCAGCATGGCTTCTATCCACTTGTCTCTTCTCCCTTCAGGGTCAGGTTGAGTCAGGATATCCTTTACCGAGTTGTTGGGTACATAAGAAATGACATGGGAGTGCAATATGTACATCCTGAACTCCTTCAACACTTTCACTAAGGCATATGCTTGATTTTCCATAATGTCGTACCTTAGTGGAGCATCGCATAGTGTCCGAATAAAATAAGATATGGGTTTTTTGAAGTTCTACTCATCTTTCTGCAACAACACGCCGACAATAGTCTATTCTAAGGCAAGTGAAAATAGGATAAAATATTTTGTAAAGTCTGGACTGGATAACACAGGAGATTTAGTCAGCGCCACCTTGATATCTTCAAAATAATTCTTGGATTTCAGGTTCCACTTGATCTCGTTTCCCTTCCTGAGCATGCAGGTTATGTTCTTTATGATTTCCACCAAGTTTGGGATGAATCTCCTCAAGAGGTTTACCTTTCCCAAGAAGGATTGCAGTTCAGTTTTACTACATGTAGTGTCGATCTTTAGGATTCCTTCAACCTTGTTGGGTTCTATCTTAATTCCTTCCTTGGAGATAATGTGTCGCAACAAATTCCCTTCTTCCACCCCAAAATGTGATTTATTTGGATTTAGCGATATGTCTAAATTCTTACACTTCTAGAAAACTTTCTTCAGGTGCTCGAGGTGTTTCTTTTCAGAGGTAGAGTATACCGTGATGTTGTCCAGATAGATCATAATGAAATTGTCCTTTTCATCAGTAAACGTGATCTCCACTTCCCTTTGGAAAGTAGATCTAGCATTGATCAGGCCAAAGGACATCTTGGCGTACATGAATGTTCCCCATGGAGTTGTGAAAGCTATTTTTTCTCTATCGTCTGGGTGGACCATGATCTGATTATACACGAAAATTCCATCTAACATGGACATCTTTTGGGACCCTACCACCCTTTGCAAGATATAGTCCATTTTAGGGAGAGGGTAATGGTCCTTTAGGGACACTTTGTTCAAGTTTCGGAAGTCCACACACAGTCTTATCTCATCTCTCTTCTTCCTTACAGGTACTAAATTAGCTACCCATTTCGAGAATCTTAAAGAAATGATAATCTTAGCTTCGAATAGTTTCTTTACCTCCTTCTCAATCAACGACAATAGGAAGGGATTTATCCGACGCAACTTTTGTTTTAACGACTCCTGATCTTATTTGAGAGGGATGATGTACTGAATTACTTTGGTGTCATACACCTTCAAATCATCATAGCCCCATGCAAAAACATCAGGGAAATCATTCATGAGATTGACGTAGTCTTGCCTGATCTCTGGACTGAGTGTTTTTTATAATTTTATCATTTTTGGGTTCTCCTCAGTCCCGATGTTGAATTCCTCCATATCCTCTTCACTTGTGGTGATATTGGGATTTTTAGCCATGTCATTTTCGCCGAACATCTTTTCTAGCGGCACTAACCCCTTCAGAAAAATATTTTTTTTCAGTTGAATTATGTCCCTTCCTGCAATCTGGTTCTGGAAAGGGTCATCATTACTGTGTGCATCCGCGCTCCCATATTGGTCGCAGCAACATTCATCATGAATGTTTTTATTAGCAAACTTGTCACTCATATGAAGAAATCTTTCTACCTGCTTGTCATCCTCAAACACCTGCCAGTATTTTATTTTATTAGGCACTGTCGGCCTGTGTTTGACTTCAATCTCATATTTTTTGTTTGGGAAGATGGGGATCTTTAAAACTGAGGCCGAGGTGGCCAACACATTGGCAATTTGATTTTTCTCCCTAAGGATAGTAGATATGTCATACTCTGAAAATTCCTTAAGGAGGTCCAACGCCATGTTTATGTATGCTCTCAGCCTAGGGTGCTTTGTTTGGTATATGCCTTTAACTTGGTTTGTGACTAGTTCCAACTCTCCGTGCACCGCTATCCTCTTTGTGCCTAATTCTTTCAACAACTTCAGGCCCATAATCAATGCCTCATACTCGTCCATGTTGTTTGTGCATTCAAACATGAGCTTGTATGAGTGAAGCTTCGTGCCCACTTAAGGAAGGATTACCCACACGCCGACACCTGGTCCTTCCTTGCTAACAACTCCATCAAAACTCATGTTCCATACCTCATCTTCCACACGGTATTTTAGGTCGGCACACTCTGCTTCTTTCCACGCAGTTTCCTCATTGGTCGACGCAATGATTGTTGGATATTCCTCTTCAAAACTCAAGTCATTGTATAAAATAGAAGAACAAACCTCAGTGTAAATGGAGTATATGTGGTGGTTATTTGGCTGCGTCTTTTTTATCACCATGTATTTCAACAACACTTGTCCGTACAATCGTTTATCCTGGAAAAAAATAGGAATGGTGGCGTATGACATGTCCATTTGCAAGGTCCTCTTTAACTTTGCAGCCCATGATCTAGACAATAGCATGCCAAAATTAGGGGGTATGTCTGCCACGACCACGCCCATAACCATGTTCTTTGAATGGATTTGGGCCAATGACATGAACAAGTCCTTGATGAGACCCAAGAACTTGACTTTCCTCGAATTGAAAGAGAAAAGATCCTTGTAGGGCCTGGTGATACCCAAACCCAATTCATCCATGATCACCTTTTGCATGAGGTTGTGTGACGTGTCGAAATATAGCATGGAGTTATGTAGGGTCATGTCATGAACCTTTAGACTGATGTAAAATGGAGGTACATCCTCGGTATCACTCGTCCTCTCAACACGCAGACCAAAAATAATAGCAAGGTGATCATCTTGTACATTCAAAGTATCGGGGGTCCCTCCCATTTTAAATTTTTTAATAATATTCTCCTGATACTCACCCTTTTTGATGAATTCGTTGAATGAGACAAATATTTTGATTTTAGCCATTTCATGCTCAAAATTAAAAGTAGGAAAGACTCTTTCTACCTCTTTTCCACTCGCTTCCCGGCTTGTGTCAAGAGTTTTATTGAGGGCCTCTTCCTTCGACTTTTCCTTCTCTATCGCATCCTTGGTCACATTGTCTAGCCTCGATTGGCTTGTGGAAGGGGTGTCCACCAGAGGTTTCTTCACAGGATGTGTCTGCTAAGGCTCGGTAGACGCTTCCTTGCTCCTGAGGTTGTATCTTTTCTGAAACTACATGCTGGCGTTCTAGTAACCTTTTCTGAACTCTTCCATCTCCCAAGACAATGCATCATCAGTCTCCCCAATCCATGCATCGTCCATATCCAACATAGAGTCATTGTTTCTCCTCATGTACCGATCTTGTTCTCTCTTTGTCAAAAATATGTGTGGGTTCATGTCATCGCAACAATGCATTTGTTCTTCGAACATCTGGTCTAAATATTCATCCGTGTAGTTGTTTTGGAAAGGAGGCCTTGTATGTTGGTTGCCTTAATATATATTCTCCCTCTATCATAACTGAGGAGATTGACCCCTCTTGAGGTTTTGATTCATACAATGGGGGTCCTTCTATTCCCGAGCAGTGGATCTATTTCCCACAAACATTTTATTCATTAGTTTCTCCATGGTTCTCATTATTAAGTTGAATTTGTCAACTACAAATCTTGACGTTGAAGGCTGCATGTCTCCTTAGGGCCTCTTCTCACCTATATTGAACCCTAGTTTGATATTCCCTGATGCCATCATATTCACCTCAACCTTGATTTCATTTCTCATTATCGCATCTAGGATTAATGATCTTCTCTCTCTCAACAACAAGGAAATATCGGTGTCGAAAGAGTCAATGTAACGCAACTACACGGCCCTAGGAGTTGGCTGGACTTCTACAGGAATTGAGTTATAAACTTTCATGAAACGGGTTGAGAATTCTTGCACCGTCTCTTCCGGTGTCTTCTTCATGTTATTGTACTGCATTAGAAACTGCAAGGGGTTCTTCTTGTCTCCCCATATATTGATGAAAGATGTTTTGAATTCCATGAAGTCTGGAATACTCACTAGTCATAGCTATTTGAACCATTTCCTCACCTCCCCTGCAAAACTCTACACGAATAACCTCATTTTTGTGTTTGCATAATCTACCTCTTCTAGGTGAATGAAATCATTGAACCAGTCCAGATGCTTCTAGGCCAAAATGCTCCCTTCAACATCGTAGAGCTTAATCCTCTAGCTATAATTTTGGGGAAAATCATGAAGTTGGGTGGGTAGAATGAGTGGCAAAAATCTGGTGGCCTTGGGTCTAGGAGGGCTTGGGACTTGAGGGATGTTATAAGACACTAGGGCTTGGAATCTCTTCTGGTCAAAAACTATCTCATCCAAGTTGGTTTACGACTTAGACCTAAACAACATTTTCTCGAATAACTCGTAAAAATCTAGGTTGTCAATGCTTTGCACGCCATATTTAGGTAAGGACAAGCTTTTGTCTAGTAAATAGAATGGGTCTAGCGCTTTCTCTCTAATCTTGTACAAAATCTTCTCAAGGTCGTACACAGGATCCATAGGGTTTGGGTTAGGATTTTCTTTTGTATAGATCGTCTTCGGAGCCAGGGTTCCTAAACTGTGCTACTTGATGCTACTAGTCTTTGTGACTGGATTTTCCATAGTAAAGGTTTCATTCGATATAGATGTTTGTCCCTCTATTACCCCCAGGGGTCAAACTGCAATGTTAGTCATTCTCCCAGGGAAAATATATTCAACTTTTTCCCTGGCAACGCCGCCAAAATGTTAGCACTCTGTAAATTTGTTCGGCTGATAAACAAACGATGAATGTAACTTTTTCAACCAACTTTGAGGCCCGAAACTAGCCTTTCAGACCTGGAGAGGGATCTCTTGGGAGACTCTGTCTTTGCGCGGGATATGGATTTAAAGTAGTGTCTAGATTTAACACCTTTGATATAATGGGTTCTGGTTATATTGGTGCGAGAAAATAAGACTTTGGGCTATGGAGTCGATTCGAGGAAACAAGAAAACAAATGACTTAGTGATTGAACTTTGAGAGGACAAAGGCTAAGTGAGCAATGATATTCAGTGCAAAAGAGTAACGTGTGGTAGAAAGAAATTATAGGAAGTAACTCAGAGCACCACTGTAGGTGAATTGGTAGTTAACTTTAGAGGAAAACCTTTTGTCTTAGTGGTGCGAACAAGGGGAGTTGCGCAATGAATCCACATGTTTGAAAATTCATTCTAAAATAGACAAAGAAAGATATGGAAAAAGACAAAAGGAACCACATATTCGAGAAGGGAAAACAATACATTGAATTGCTACAATTAGAATATTTTCATCAAATTTATAGGACTTTTGCATTAAGTTTCAGTCGAACTTAAATTACATACAATAGCTATTGTCTATACCAACTTTTCCAACCAACCTTCCTTACATCAGAAAGATCAATTATATAAATGAGGGCAGGGCCTGGGATACCTATTGGCCCTTGGTTATGGAAATAAGCGAAGATCAAGGAAGAAAAGGAAAAATGTGAACTGTGCGGAAGACACAGTGACTCTTACTGGGTCGAAGTGAGAAAAAGAGCAGAAAAGATGGAGCGAAGTAAAAGGAAGAAAGTCGTTTAATGAGAAGATCAAGGACAATAGATCAGAAATAAAGAAGGATCATGGACAACTCAACAAGCAGAAAAATCCACCGTTGTATGCTTTGGAGCACCACGTGAGAAGGAAGAAAAGACAGGCTAGTGAAGCATTGAAAATGAGGGTCAAGTCGACCTAGGGTTTTAGACACCTAATGTTTTGGTATCTAGGGTTTTGAAACCTAGGTTTTGACCTAAGGATGTTAGTGAGATATTGTAATGTATAAATAAGAACCAACATGAGGGAAGGAGGTTTGATCTAGTTGTACTATTGACATGAGTGATTATTGTTGTGTGAGAGAGAAGAGTTAAGTGTGATAGCCTGCTGGTATTGTAATATCTTTAGTTGGGTGCGAAGATCAACCCTGCAGCTGGGTGCGCAGGGAGGGGAGAGATAGAGAGAAGAAGAAAGAAAATCTGCTAGCTAAGAGTGCAAACAAGAACTGTATGCTTCATCTTAATACATTATAAAGAACAGTTTTGTGGACGTATCGCTAGAGAGAGGGTGAATGTTAGGGTCCTAACCCGCACATAGGTAGAACAATATATTTGTATGTAATAAAGGTCAATATTAATAAGGCCTTGCAATAAAATAGAATAATTCGAATGTAAGAAGACCTAATAGAAGCTTCCACTTCTAGAAGGATCTTCCTCTAGATGATTCTTTTGATAGAAATATTTAGTATAAATAGGAGTCGAGGGTATGAGAAACCTAGCTTGCATATTATTGTAATAGAGCTCTGATCAACTAGAGGTTTCCCCCTCGAAGAGGCCCGTGAACATTGCTTTCAGAATCAAAGTGTTATTTATGTTGTTATTCTTATATCATTTCAGTTCTATTGTGGTGATTGTTCTGGTTATATTGTTGTTATTCCGCCATTTCTAGCATTTTATTTATGTTTTGCATACTTTTTATATCTGGTATATTACAAGTGGTATCAGAGCACTTTCCTTGGCATAAATTGTGGGTAATTTTTTTTTTAGGGTAGAGACGTATTCTGATGTCTTTAAGCCATAGAGATCTATCGTTACGTGCATAAACCTGTGGTTGAGGGATTTATACACACAGGAAATACAATTGGTTCTTAATCTCACATCTGTTGGCCACCCTTGTAACCCCTATTGGTACCGCTTCGAATGGTAGTGCATTAGATAACACATGTGTATGGATCAGACTATATTTCTTGAAGCCTTCTTTAGATAAACTGATCGGCCACATAACTGCTATAGTGCCACTGAGAACAACACTCAGGAAGATACTCTCTAGTACCTGGGTAGTCGGGTAGTACGGCTAAGGGTACGGTCTATCCTCTTTAGTTAGTTCCCTGGGATATTGGGCCGAGTAATACTGTAGGACCCCACACGTATATCAGAGAGCTATAGCATAGGGAAAACCCTTGTCTGTAGAACCCTTGAATGCCTAACACTTTGGGACAAAAACATAAACAAATTAAAACAGACAAGATCTATTTCCGCAGAACTATGTTCGAGTTTCCAAGTAACCACACTTTTCTTCCTGGTTAAGCATTTGGTCATTTCATCACTACAGTATTCTTTAGACCAGAGTATAACTCCGCAGGTAAAAAAAACTCTGCAGTCTGGAAATTTTTTCACCATTATTTGAGACCTATTCCATTGGATTCATATCTTCTCCCTTATCACATTAATACATATCATTTTTTGGCAACATTTTTTAGCCCACCCACCCCTTTTCGGTTCCCTCATCCTCATGGACCATACCCACAACCAAGACTTGGAAGCTCACTTCAATACCTTGCAATATAGTCTCATAGAGACCCAACAAGAAGTGAAACAACTCAGTGCCAATGTTGTCACCATCAATACCACCATGCAGTCCTCAATGGAGGAAATCAAACAAGACCTGACCACCCAGCTTGAATCTGTCTTTTCATCACTCTGCACCAAGCTTCATATCCCTACAGATAACCCTTCCTCTGAAAACCCCCCACATACTGAAGGTGAACATTCCTCTCATTCCCATAACTTTCAGCACCATCACTTTCAACGTGACCTATGCCTTCCGCGGGTGGATGTGACCAAATTTCATGTCTCGGACCCCACTGGTTGGGTAACCCAAATGGAACATTATTTCTCTTTATAAGGAATTATAGATGACTTAGCCAAACTCCGATATGGTGTTCTCCATCTAGATCAAGAACGTTGGCAATGGTGGCAATGGAGAAAAACTTCCCGTCAAGGGTATATTGCTTGGACACACTTTGTGGTAGAGATTTATGAATAATTTGACACTGACACCAACCATTGGGGCCATTTGAAAAAGTTGAAACAATCAAGAATAGTGAAAGACTTTATAGATGCCTTTAAGCGAATAGCTTTTCGGACAGAGGGCATGTTTGATGCCTTTTTTCAAGAGTGTTTTATCAGTGTCCTCAAGGATGAGATTCGGGCCCATGTCCTCATGGCTCTGTCTCAGAGTTGGGTGGAGGCTACTAAAAGAGCTAAAGAAGCACAACAAGTTGTATATTCTTAAAACTGGAAACCCTCCTTTATCCCTCTCCCTAAACCAGTAAACCCCACTACTCCCTCCGCTCCACTTAAGATGAAAAAATTGACCAGGGTTGAAATGGTTGAAAGCCAACTCAAAGGCCTTTGTTATAATTGTGATGACAAATATTTCTTGGGCCACAAGTGTAAGGAACAAAATCTTTTTATGGCCATCTCTGAGAATATTTTTGAAGAGGGTGTTGAAACTCCCCTTGTGTCTGAGTCACCTGAAACCACTGACATAACCCCTCCCTCAGACCCTCCTGAAGTAGAATCGGTCATCTCCCTCAATTCTCTCACTGGCTTCTCTGCTCCCCAACCCCTTAAGCTAATTGGTTACAACACACACCAGAAGGTCATCATTCTGGTTGATAGTGGAAACACCCATAATTTTATTCATCTCCACATTGCCCAAGAAACTCATTGTTACATCCATGTCATCAATAATTTCCAAATCATGATTGCCAATGGTGGCTCCATGAAATGTGGAGGGCGTTGTGAAAATGTGTGCCTCCAAATTGGTGGCTACCACCTGAAATATCATATGTTTGCTATCGACATGGGTGGTTGTGAGATTGTGTTGGGTGCAGATTGGCTAAGGACTTTGGGTCCCATTCTCATGGATTTCAAGGAATTAACCATGCAATTTGACCACAAGGGCCACCAATATAAGTTCCAAGGCATCACCACTAGTTCACCTGAGATCATTAGTTCCCATCGCATGGAAAAGATGCTCAAAATTGGTCATTGTGGTGTTATTTCCCAACTCCATGCCATACAAGCAACAGAGACACACTCGGTGATGCAAGACATCAAAGCCATCCTTTCTAAACATAAAGTGGTCTTTTCCACTCCCTAGGGACTCCCTCCTTCCCATGGTGTTCATGATCATTCCATTCCCCTTATACCCAAAAGCCTTCCTCCCAATATCCGTCTATATCGTCCCCCCTTTTCCCAAAAAAATGAAATTGAGAAAATGGTCCAGGAACTCCTTAACACAAGCATTATCCTCCCTAGTACAAGCCCCTATTATTCTCCTGTGGTCATGGTCCTGAATAAAGAAGGTTCTTGGCGAATGTGTCCTGACTTTCGTTCCCTCAACAAACTTACCATTAAAGACAAATTTCCCATTCGTGTCATTGATGACCTCTTGGATGAATTGAGTGGCGCCTAGTTATTTACTAAACTTGATATTCATTCTGGATACCACCAGATATGTATGAAAGAGGCAGACATTGCCAAGACTGCCTTTAGAACTCATGAGGCATACTATGAGTTTTTTTTCATGCCCTTTGGCTTGTGTAATGTCCCCTCCACCTTCAAAAGCCTCATGAAGCATGTCTTTTGTCCTTTTCTACGTCATTTTGTCTTATTTTTCTTTGATGATATCCTCATCTATAGAAAAACCTGGACAGACCATCTTGCTCATGTGGATTGAGTTCTCCATCTACTCTCTCAGCACCCAATTTTCCTAAAACAGTCTAAATGTTCTTTTGGTGCCTCAGAAGTAGAGTACTTGGGTCATCTGGTTGGCAAGGACGATGTCAGGGTTGATCCTAAAAAGATTGAAGATATGCAAGACTATCCTCACTCAAATACTCTCAAAAGCTTGCGTGGATTGCTGGGCTTAATAGGTTATTACCACAAGTTTGTTAAGAATTATGGAAATATTGCAGCACCTCTCACTGCTCTCCTAAAAAAGAACTCTCTCACTTGGACCCCAGCCACTGCTCAATCTTTTCAAACCTTTAAGATGGCCATGTGCACCACTCCAGTCCTAGCCCTTCCTGATTTCACAAAGACCTTTGTATTGGAATGTGATTCTTTAGGGAAAGGAATTGATGTTGTCCTTATGCAAGAGGGTCATCCTTTGGCCTTTACCAGTAAGAAACTATCTGAAAGAAATCTGGGCAAATCAATCTATGAAAAGGAAATGTTGGCTATTCTACATGACGTTGATCTATGGCACCATTATCTATTGGGGAAACACTTCCAAATTAAGACAGACCATCAAAGCCTAAAGTATTTTCTGGAACAACGCATTTCCTCCCTGGACCAACAAAAATGGGTGATTAAGCTCTTTGGATATGATTATGAGATCATTTACAAGAAAGGCAAAGACAATGTGGTTGCGGATGCACTTTCATGAAAATATGAAGACAAAGGATACCTTTTTTCTCTTTCCTTCATTGTACCAAATTGGCTCCAGGCCATTCGCCAGGAATGGCTACAAGATCCCAAAAGTTCACATCTAATCCAAAAATTGCAGTCCAATGCTCTGACTTCCCCAAGGTACTCTTGGCTCCATGATGAGCTTCGATACAAAGGCCATTTGTATTTAAGTAAACAATCAAAGCCTAAATCTACGGTACTTTTTGAGCTTCATGCTACACCCATAGTGGGGCACTCAGGGTTCACCAAAACCTATGATAGGGTCAAACGTTCTTTTTTCTTGGATGGTATGAAACAGGACATTCGTAATTTTGTTGCTCAATGTGATGTGTGTCAATGCAACAAGGGAGAAATAGTCAAATCTTCAGGCACACTAAAACTGCATCCAATTCCACCTGCTATTTGGAGGGATATCTCTATGGATTTTATTATAGGCTTACCCAAATTGGGATATAAATCAGTCATCATGGTGGTTGTTGATCGCCTTTCCAAGTATGTTCATTTATGCACTCTTCAACACCCATTTACAACATCCATGGTGGCTCAAATTTCCATGGATCAAGTCTTCGAGATTCATGGCATGCCGCACTCTATTGTTTCTGATCGTGACCCAACTTTCACAAGCAATTTTTGGCAAGAATTGTTCAAGCTACAAGGCACCTAATTGCATCTCAGCACAACTTATCATCCCCAAACTGATGGTCAATTGAAATTTCTCAACAAGTGTTTGGAAACATATTTGAGGTGTTTTTCCTTAGAAAATAAAAATCAGTGGGCTCAATGGTTATCCCTAGTTGAATGGTGGTACAACACTTCATACCATACAACTACACACATGAGTCCTTTTGAAGCAGTATATGGACAGAAGCCACCTTCAGTTCTCTCATACCTATTACGTGTCTTGAAGGTCCAGGCGGTTGACCAAACACTTACTGTTCGAGAGGCTATTATTCATACCCTCAAAGAGAATTTGGTTATGGCACAGAATCGCATGAAGAAACAAGCAGATCAAGGTCGCTCTGAACGTCAATTTGCAGAAGGGGATCAGGTGTTTCTTCGACTGCAACCTTACAAGCAAAATTCCCTCAAGGCTAAGCATTGTCAGAAGCTAACACCCAAATTTTATGGTCCTTATACCATTCTCAAGCATGTGGGATAGGTGGCCTATCAGTTAGCTTTGCCCATTCATTCAAAGATACATCCTGTTTTTCATGTTTCAGGCTTAAAGAAGGTGATTGGAACTAAGTGACAAATTCAAACCAACCTTCCCGAGTTAGCCAAAGAAGGATCCATTTGGCTACATCCACAAGCATTTTTGGACCAGCATGAGCGTCACCTGCGTTAAAGAACCATCAAGGAAGTGTTAGTCCAGTGGAAATATAGAACTCCAACAGATGCCACTTGGGAAAAAGCTACCATTCTGCAACAATTTCGACATCTCAAGCCTTTAGGACAAGGTTGTTTTTAAGGGGGAGGACATGTTAGGGTCCTAACCTGCACATAGGTAGAAAAATATATTTGGATGTAATAAAGGTCAATATTAATAAGGCCTTGCAATAAAATAGAATAAGTCGAATGTAAGAAGATCTAATAGAAGCTTCCTCTTCTAGAAGGATCTTCCTCTAGATACTTATTTTGATAGACATATTTAGTATAAATAGGAATCGAGGGTATGAGAACCCTATCTTGGATATTATTGTAATAGAGCTCTTCTCAACTGGAGGTTTCCCCCTTGAAAAGGCCCGTGAACATTGCTTTTGGAATCAAAGTGTTATTTATGTTGTTATTCTTATATCATTTCATTGCTATTGTGGTGATTGTTCTAGTTATATTGTTGTTATTCCGCCATTTCTAGCATTTTATTTATGTTCTGCATACTTTTTATATCTGGTATATTGCAGTGAACCACATATATCTTGTGTTGTATGTGTGATTGGTGTTCCGTTCTTTGTTATTGGTATACTTCTATTGCATTACTGTGTTAGATCTGATAGATATATCTTGCGCAGTAGATCCTAGGAAGATAAATAATACTAGATTGTTGTGTTTCAATCACTTTGAACCCACTTAACATTCCTTATGGTTGTACACATCTCTATCCTACAACCCCCACATATTTTCCTCGGGTGAGACTGCATCTGCCTTGCAGGTGTTGCTGAAATGGCCAGTAGCTAGGGCTTGTTGATGCACTCTTGGAGCTAAACCCTGGGTCTGCCCATGTGCCAACAAATGGTTCTGTTGTCAGGAAATGAATGTTCTTGAGGGAATGTCAAGGTGGTTTCCATTAAATATAGAAATTCAAAAGTGGATAGAGGATCAAGAGAAGGACTTCACTGAAGCCCAGAACAAGAATCCTAATCTTAGTCTAGAGGATTGGTTGGAGAGATATATCTTTACTGATATACATGAGATTTTATATATCTTGGAGAGATATATCTTTACTGATATACATGAGATTTTATTTAGAGGAATCTATCAGGAGCTATATGAGTGGTCAACTAGGTTAGCAAATACCCAGTTCGAGATCATATCTAGACCTCCTATGGTTTGGATGTCAGTGCTAATGAATAAGGTCAAGAGAGTCGATAACTTTGTGTCACAAGCAGTAGATCACTGGTTTGATAGCACCATTGGAGGGTACATGACCAAGTTTTTTATTGACAGAGTAGAGTCATATAGCCAAGCCAAGAGATATTTCTTTAAGGGACCCAGAGGAAAATATTTACATTTTGTAAAGTTGAGGATCAAGATACTATTGCATGAGAAGAACATCTTGAAGATACAATAGATTGGTTGGATCTAGAAAAGCTAATGTTCATGAATTTGGACAACAACAATGACACAGAAACTAAACATACACGCAGTGGGAGAGAGTTCAAAGAAGTTCATCTTGTGAACTTATTTAATAAAAACTATGGGGATGAGGGATTCTACAGTGGAAAAGAGGCATACCTGATGGACGAAGAGCATTCAGAACCTACTAGGGAAGAGGAAGGGAAAGCTAAAGAACCTTGCCGAGACGAGCCAGAAACTTCAGGAACTGCGCAGACTACTGAAGTAAGTACTATTAATCCCCCTATTGAATCATCAACACTAAGTAATAAGAATAGTCAGAGTCACCAGAGTCCTCAAATTACTATTACTAGCAGTTCAACATATACTCAGATAGGAAACCTAGGAAGATCTATGGCAGATGAGATGATTCTCCCTATATTTAGGGGAGATGGGTCTGAAGACCCTGATCATCACTGGTTCCTATGTGAATCCGTATGGAATATTAAGAATGTCACCGATGAAGCTGTTAAAAGAACCTAGTTTATTACTACCCTAAGGGATTGTGCACTGAGCTGGTACATGAAGCTTTCCCAAGGACTTGCACAACCTAAGTCGTTGAATCAGATAAAGAATGTGTTGATTGAAAAATTCAAGAAACCCAAATCAGAATCAAAATGTATTACAAAGATGAAAGATATCAAGCAGAAGGTATCCAAACCTATTTGGGAATTCAATCAAAGATTTAAGATCTTAACAGGTCGATTGAATTTTTAGATCCCAGAAGAGAAGAACAAAGAGTGGTTCATTGTTTCCTTTCTACCACACATCAGAGTTCCTCTGATGCAACAGAAGATCTCTTCGCAGGTTAAGGTGCTGGAGATCACCATGAAGCTAGAATCAACCCCTACGGGAGAATCCAATTCAAGTATGAGTCAAATCTTGAGTCAACTAACTAGTTTGTCTCTGCAGGTCGAAGATATGAAAAACGACAAGGGAAAAAATAAAAGAGAAGACATATGGTGTGTCAGATGTAGATTAGAAGGCCATGAAAAAGAACAATGTCCCCTATTCCATGAATACTTGGCCTCTAGAGCTCCAAGCCCTTTGCAGCAAGTCACCTTAACCTGGTACGAGGTATGCCGAGATAGACATCGCTCTGATGAGTGTTATTACATGAAAAAATATGTTTAGACACCCACAAATTTGTACTGCATGTTCTGTAAGTCCATGGGACAAGATGATAGGGATTGTAGGGCTTACAATCTCATGCATGAAAGGTCAAGAGACATATACAAAATTCAATGCAAAGTACAGCAAGAAGGAAACACTACACAGTATAACTCTCCTGAGAGAGGAAAATTCAATCCTCATGGTGGATTCAGAGGAGGAGGAGGAGGTATGGGTTGAGGCCGAGGATAGATAATATGTTATAACTATGCATAGCCAAGACACCTAGCAAGGGACTGTTAGAACCCTTGTACCACTTGCAACTATTGCAACTCCTTCAAGCTTGTTATCGAGGAATGTCCAACATTGTTGGCTAAGCTTCAGGAAAGACGAGGACCTCAGTAGAACCCGTAAGTTCAACTGAAATATGTCGAACCTCACAGAGAAGACCCTAGATTCGTTTTTATCACTAGAGGAGGCATTGTTAAAGGAGAAGAAAGACTGACCCAAGGAAAGGCTACATAAGACTCAGGAATCAGGAAAGTTGTAGAGAAGACCCAAACTTTCGATGCAAAGAAAGAAAGACATATATTTGAGGATGAAAGAAAAGATTTCAAAGCAAACCAAGGCTCTTCATCAAAGACATGGCCAGAAGTAAGAGAATATGGAATTTTTATATACTTGCATTAAGTTGATTCAGGATGAAAGCATTGTACAAGAACTAAAAAATTTAATCAGACAATATGAGATAGGAAAGATAGACCCCTTACTGAATAGGGTAGTACACCAAATCATTAAAAAGAGAAGGACAAATAAGGAATTACACTTGAATTCTCAAATATGAGAATATGATATAGACTATGTGGTCCTTGACTTAGGGTTGGAGGTCAATGTCATGACAAAGAAGACTTGGGAACTAATGGGAAAACAAAAGTTGATCTACTCCCCTATCAGGCTCAGGATGGCTAATCAGCAAGCTGTCAGCCCCTTTGGATGATTGGAGCATGTCCCTTTGGACATCGATGGAGTAAGAACGTTTGTAGATTTTGAGGTAATTGAGATAGTTGATGATAGTTGTCCTTACCCTATGCTATTCGAAATTGATTGGGATTTCAATAATTCCACTGTGGTTGATTTAAATAAAATACGTATGATGATTGAAAGACATGGCCTTAGGGTCATTGTACCTTTATATCCAAATGTCAATGATACATAGAGCCCATCAGAGAATAAGATCGCACATATGAACTGGAAAACATATACAAACTAATATCCAGACAACATGATTACATTAATCTTATGACCGGTGGAAATCTAAGTTGGTGAAGTGACAACACATGTTCATCAGACTCAGAAGAAGCACTAGAGAACTGGAAGAATAAAATGTATGAAGTATCTACAAGAACATGTGCTAGATTAACCAAAGAAGTTCACTGGATCAACACAACAGTAAGTAACTTACCCACCTTTGATGGTCTGAATCCATTAGAAACCTTCTTGTCAGACTTTGAATAAAGTGTACCAATGCAACAAATATTGTTGGCAATGGATGAGGCCCTGAAAGCCACACTAGCAAGATGGTGGGGGACACACAAAAACAACATTACATAATGGGTACAATGTCGTACCTTGATGGCAATGTGGTTCTAAGCACAAGTAGAAGGTTGTGAATTTTGGTACACAAGTCGAATCTTCCCAAAGGACCATGTGCGAAATTGTGAGGAATCTTGGAGAAACATTCCTCAAGAGAAGTGGGTGCACAAATTAATTAACACACTGGAAACAACACCTATCAATTGGTACCTTCAAGTAGAGATGTGCCTCATCACTACAGATTAGGAAGGTATGAATCATAATTTTATAACCACCTTCTTATTTGAAAGTCAATATCCTTCAGTAGATCAAGCATTGCATATTGCAAGACAGAAAGTATTCTAGGAGGCATATAACCTCCCTTTGGATCAAGAAGAGGATGAATGGAATGCACCTCTCCAGAAACTGCAAGGCTGTTACAACATCAATGTTGATGAAGACGATGATCCAAGAAAGCTGAACATCGTAGAAACAGAAGGCCAAAGAGATGTGGAAGGACCAGGAGTTGAGTTACCATTCATTGGAAAGCCAATCAATATTAAGAAGGTCAATATTGGAATAGAACAAACACCGAAGCTTGCAAATTTTGGAGATTATTGGGATGCTTCCACTATTGACAAGATTACAGAATTACTATATGAATATCATGACTTGTTCCCAACCAAGTTCACTGATATGAAGGGAATTAAAGGGCCCATGGGAGAGATTAGGATCCCTTTGAAACCATATGCAATACCATTCAAACAGAGACCCTACATATTGAACCCTAAATATCAGGAGAAAGTGAAGATTGAGCTCGACAAAATGCTAGAAGCAGGGATTATAGAACCTGTGGAAGAATTAGAATGGATTATCCCTATGGTGGTGCAAGACAAGAAGATAGGAGAGATAAAGATATATGTAGATCTTAGGAATATGAATGATGCCTATTTGCATGACCCCTTCCCTACACCATTCACTGACGAAGTGTTAGATACTGTGGGAGGCCATGAGGTATACTCTTTTACAGATGGATTCTCGGGATACCATCAGATCTAGATTGCCAAGGAAGATCACCATAAGAACACATTTGCAACATAATGGGGGTCCTATCAGTATACAATGATGCCATTTGGATTGAAGAATTCCCCAACCATATTTTCCAGGGTGGTGGTCGAAGCATTCAAGTAGTTTTTGCATAAATTTCTAGAAGCATATTTTGATGATTGGAATATTTTTAGTTTATTGAAGAATCATATTGAATGTCTAAGACTAATGTTGGACAAATGCAGACAATGTCAAATTTCCTTAAATCTTAAGAAATGCATCTTCTTCTCACCATTTGGAGTGTTGTTAGGTCATATTGTATGCAAGCAGGGATTGTTGGTCGCTCCATATAAAATTTCCATTATAGTTTATCTACCCCCTCCTACTTCAGTCAAACAACTGTGCACTGCGCTGGGACATACTGGATACTACAGGAAGTTAATTAAAGGATATCCCCAGATTAAAACACCCATGGAGAAGCTTTTGAAGAAAGACTGTCAGTTTAGTTGGACAAAAGAGTGCCAATAGAGCTTCGACACAATGAAACAGAAAATGATTACTGCTCCTATTTTGGTTTTTCCAGATTGGAGAAAGGAGTTTCATGTGCATGTCGATGCGTCTTCTATTTCTTTAGGAGCAGTGTTAGCACAAACTGCGGAAGGATATATTGACCATCCATTAGCCTTTTCCAGCAGGAAGATATCAACTGTTGAGATCAATTAAACCACCACTGAGCGAGAGGGGTTAGCCATCATGTATGCATTATAGAAATTTCTCCACTACTTGCTAGGAGGAAACTTTAAAATGTTTACTGATAACTCTACACTAAAATACCTAGTCAACAAGAAAGTGTTGGGGGAGAGAATATACATATGTCTTCTTCTATTTTAGCAATGTGACTTTGAGATCATATTAAATCCAGGAAGAATGAACAAAGGTCCTGGCCACTTGTCAAGGTTGGAACATGGCAAAGAGCCAACCAGTTTGGAGGATGCACTATTGGATGCATAGTTACTGGCCATTAGAAATATTGATGACCACTTCCCAGAGATAGTCTAGTTCCTGTCAACAGGAATGGCATCTAGAGAATATACAATTCCCTAGAAGAAACAACTAGTAGTGCGCACTACATACGTTTCACTTATAGTTGGACAACTATACAAGATGGGACTTGATGAGATATTGAGAAGATGCATTATGGAGGAAGAACAACCGATGATCCTCACGGAAGCTCATGAAGGCATCGCAGAAGGACATTATGTAGGGAAAGCAACTGCGCAGAAGCTTCTTAGAGCTAGCCTTTGGTGGCCTACCTTACACAGAGATGCTAAATACTATTACAGAGCCTGTGATATATGCCAAAGAGTTGGGAAACCATCTAGAAGAGATGAAATTTCATTAGAACCACAGCTGACCCTACAAGCATTTGAGAAATGGGCCATCGACTTTGTGGGACCTATAAACCCACCCAAAAAGTGCACAGGATCAAGGTACATAATTATAACAACATAATACTTGACCAGATAGGTTGAAGCAAGAGAAGTTAAGGACTCTAGTGCAACTACAGTTGCACACTTCATATTTGATGACATCATAACTAGGTTTGGATGCCCAAAGATCCTTATGAGTGATCAAGGCACACATTTCATAAACAAGACTGTTGAAGACTTGACTGAGGAATTTGTAGTCCACCATCAGAAGAGCACACCTTACCATCCACAAGAAAATGGGACTGTTGAAGCATTCAACAAGATCTTGGAGACATAACTAATGAAGATTTACAGTGTGAATAGGGATGACTGGGATTTAAGAGTACCAACAGTACTATGGGCCTATAGAACCACTTGCAAAAAATTAACAATGCAGACCCCTTTTAAGTTGGTTTATGGTTTTGAAGCCGTTGTTCCAATGGAATATTTGGTACCAAGCCTAAGAATTTCTTCCTTTACAGACATGGATGATGGTGGAATTGTTCAAGAGAGGCTCGTGCAGTTGTTTGAACTCGAAGAAGACATATTTATTGCAGGATTTCATCAACAAGTACAGAAGGAAAGAGAGAAGGCCTATCATGATAGGCACATAAAGATGAAGGAATTTAAACAAGGTGATCTAGTACTGGTATATGACAGTAAGTTCATAAAACATCCTGGGAAGTTCAAAACGCATTGACTTGGGCCATATGAGATTGCCTATGTTATAGAAGGAGGATTTGTGTAGTTGAAGACTTTGAAGGGTGAATGGAAGGAAGGATTAGTGAATGGGAACTAGATGAAATTGTATTATGACAACCCGCTGCCCCACAGCTCTAAGTAAAAGCTTAAGGAAAAGGGCCTAGGTACCAGGTGTAGTTGAAACTAGGTACCAGACACAGAAAAGATAGTCTTCACAAGGAAGGAAGGAGACAAGACATAGAGAAGAAAGAAAAGGCTGCACTACGTAGTCTCAAGTCGAAGTAAAATAGAAGAATCAGATCTGAAGTGCTTCGGGATGCGTATGGGTGAGTGTTGGGGGGCTATTGGCCCTTGGTTATGGAAATAAGCGAAGATCAAGGAAGAAAAGGAAAAATGTGAACTGTGTGGAAGACACAATGATTGTTACTAGGTTGAAGTGAGAAAAAGTGAAGAAAATACAGAGCGATGTAAAAGGAAGCAAGTCATTGAACAAGGAGATTGAGGACAACAGATCAGTAAGAAAGAAGGATTATGGAAAACTCACCAAGAGGAGAAAGGCACCATTGGATGCTTTGGAGCACCATGCAATAAGGAAGGAAAGATAGGCTAGCAAAGCCCTAAAAACACGGGTCAGGTTGACCTAGGGTTTTAGACACCTAGGGTTTTGGTATCTAGGGTTTTGACACCTAGGTTTCAACCTAAGGATGTCAGTGAGATATTGTAATGTATAAATAAGAACCGACATGAGGGAAGGAGGTTCGATCTAGTTGTACTATTGACATGAGTAATTATTATTGTCTGGGAGAGAAGATCTAAGTGTGAGAGCCTTCTTGTATTGTAAGATCTTCAGCTGGGTGCGAAGATCAACCCTGCAGCTGGGTGCACATGGAGGGAGAGATAGAGAGAAGAAGAAAGAAGATCTTCTAGCTAAGAGCGTAGACAAGAACTGTATGCTTCATCTTAATACATTATAAAGCACAGTTCTATGGACATAGCCCTAAGGAGAGGGTGAACCATGTATATCTTGTGTTGTATGTGTGATTGGTGTTTCGTTCTTTTTTATTAGTATACTGCTATTGCATTACTGTGTTAGATCTGATAGATATATCTTGCGCAGTAGATACTAGGAATATAAAGAATACTATATTGTTGTGTGTTGATCACTTTGAACCCACTTTACATTCCTTTTGGTTGTAGACATCTTTATCCTTCAACCCCCACATAGCTGCTTCGGGTGAGACTTCATCTACCTCGCAGGTGTTTTCGAAAGGGCCAATAGCTAGGGCTTGTTGGTGCATTCTAGGAGGTGAACTCTAGGTCTACCCCTGTTCCAACACTACTCTACTCTTCTAAATGTTATCCCTACAAACTAAGGAACTGAATGATCTTCATTACAAAACTTTTCGCATGAAGTTTTCCAAAAGTAGACAAAAGGTACATCTGGCTACATCATGATCATTGTGCTCTACCATGGGGATTCAGTTGTTGATCAACTATCTGGGTGGACAAGTTTCTACTAGAGTCTCACTGTCTATTGTAACGTCTTTGGTTTTCTGTTGTGTGCTCATCCTGGAGGAAGTGTGTGCAACATGTGGCTATAGACAGTCACAACCATTATGAAAATGGAAAAATGTCTTAGGTGATGTTTCCTTAAATAATTTTCAAGATTTTCCTTCTATCTGGGAATACGGGGAAGAACTTGGCTAATCTTGTTTCTTCTGCTCACTGGCAAGAGCTACGCAGGCTATCCTTTCGGCTGCTTCACCTTCTCTGGAGTGTTTGGCATAACTTTCTTCCAACATCTGTTGTGATTCACATAGTTGTATAATCATATCATGCGCTTCCCAAAGATTTATTTTTATCCACGTTGTGTTCCCTTTGCAACCTCGTGTTGTTGATGCTTCCATGATCTTCATCACCAGTTGTTGTCTCTACTCCCTCTTCTCTTGGTACAATTCGAAAATGGCTAGCTTCGCTTGTTTCAACTACTGAGTTGTCTCTTGATCATTTGAACCTATTTCATCCATCCTTCGCATTCGACTCCCACTTTCTCGGTTGGTTCCTTCCAAAGGCTCCTGGCAGACGATGCACATAAGTAATTATTCAGTGATCGGTCATGTGTGCGGCTCATATGATATTCAAATTTCCTCAACTTTCTTGTTCTTCCTTGGTCTTCCCCTTCTCCAAGGTATATGCCATTGGGGAAATGGGACTTTTGCTACCCTTCCTTCCTATGCAGTTCCATCCACTCCAAGATTTTCACAATGTGATGTCGTCGTTCCCATGGGTGAAGGGAAAATCCCATTTTTATGTTTGAGGATGCCCGCTGCGAGTGAGAATGAATCCCAATCACTATGAGGCTCGGGTCTAGCGATCTTTCCACTATGTGTACCCTTTTTCGTATTCTGAGAGGTCACCATGGTGTGATCGGTATGTGTCTTACGCAAAGTAAATTGAGCGGATTCCCAGGATGGAGAATTTGATCGATCCAGGACTACGATAAAACTTACATACACAGCCTAAAACTGATTTCGCAGACATAATTTTTGTAGAAACTATGGGAGTTATAATAGATCGGATGGAAGGAAGAATCGTGCCAAAGAACAGTGAATTCATGGAAAATAGATGTTGTGAATCAAACCATAGATATTCCATAACACATCCCTGTGTGCAAGGTACATGAAATAAGGTTTGCAGGGCATACGTGATGTGAACATCATGATTTTGTATTCCTTCGGCCCTCATGATGAACTAATAATAGCCGCAACACTTGTCAAAATGACTTCCATTAACTACTTGACTCGACCTGGGGCATGTAGAGAATAAATTTTGATAGGCCTCAATTCTTTGGGAACAACATGCCCATACCATTTACGTATGCTTCAACTTTGACACCCTTTCTTGTTTCCAAGGGCCAACCAACCACTTACTGATTTAGACCCTTTCATTTTTACGTACCTGACTTCATGTTTTTGGATGCATGGGTCACAATGCACCTAAAAACTGACTCAAAATGGAAAGAAAAAATGGCAGTGCTAACACACTTAATATCCACAGAGACCCGCCACGATTTTAAACCGACAGAGAAACCAGTGAATGCACAACTTAAATGAAAACCAATTATTTTTCTTGCAATATGAAGCAATTACATAGTCATCTCAGAGAGAAATTACATGCATTTACACATTTCAAATTCTCAGGAACACACAAAACCAAGATTTACTGATCCATTGTTTGTTCATACACAAAGCATAATTCATGGATGGAATGAAAAAGAACCATACCTGTAACAAAGATCTTAAAAGGGCGAGTTGGTTGAGCATTCTTCTTCCCAATCCTGAAATCCAAAGCTTAATAAGAAACAAACCGAAATGAAACAAGGAACAATGCTAGGGTGACGACCGATGGGGGGAGTATGGAGTGATGTGCATTTATTGTACGTCGCTTCCATATCCTATCCTATTCAATTTGAAGTACAAGAAAACTAAACCTTCAGCATTAATTAAACCATGTATTCAATTCCCAAACCATTGAAATCTGCGACGATATTCATTGCCCAATCTGCCACCCAAGCATTCATATGTTAACTTTTGCCAAGTTTTATGCCATATCATATGTATTGCAATGTTATATGTGCTCAAACTAACTTAAATGAAAATCGTATAGCCACTAACCAGCCATATAATAATTAGGACTAACACTAACATATTTTACTTTTACATTTGCATATAACCCTTTATCATAGGTAAAACATAGATCCTTTCCCTTTAGGATTTTTCTCATGGTTGTCTTCTTTGTTTTGGTTATTCTATTACTAACATATTTCTTGTATATATGTGGCCAGGTAGTAGATCATGATGATTTGTGACATGATTAAATCATATCAATTGTAAATACATTCCCATCATAATATAAAAAGTAATGCCTTGAGTTGCAGAACATCCCATAAAATGCATCATCCACCTGTTACTATGTCAAAAAGAAACAAAGATTGCATTCTCAACCATGTAGGACGGTGTACGCAATGTCGAAACAGCAACAGAAAAATGTGTGATATGTCTATCTTTGAGCCTCTAATCTACAAGGGGGTCCCACCTACTAGTATCATATTATTAGCATTGTTTAAATAATAGGGATTTAGCAATACTTTGCGGGAAAAATTCCTCGTTGCGATTTTAATTGTGAACAAACTGGAGACTCCATAGGGAAATATGTTTCCAATAGATTAAGAACTCATAATGTCTGGTTTTGAAGACCAAGTAACATCATATCAAGAAGATATAAATCAGAATGATTATGCAGTAGGGAGAAGTGAGAGGATTTAATGGAAATATGACCAAGAATTTGGGAATAACTCATGGAAAGTGTTAAGTATGAGGGGGTTTATCCCTGTAAGCATAATCATTCAACTAAAATTTTCTCTTGACTTCAAGAAGAATTTTTTTTTAACATGCTCTTTTGAATCTCGAATGCATGAAGAAATGGAAAGCAGAAGCAGGATGCAACCAATTATCTCATAAAACAACAATGAAAGAAGGAAAAAAATTCAATGCTGCCTTCAGGGGGAACATCATGACAATAGTGTAATCTTGATTTTTATTGATTAACAATACTTAGCAGGAGTGTCGCTGTGGAAAAACTGATCCAATAATTTATTTTTGACAAAAATTGAAATCAAAAAGCAAGAAATGTCATAACAAAAATGGAGTGAGCAGAAAATTAAAGACAGAATTGAAAAAGAAGAAATGAACACTATTGTAAAGAAGAAATGAAAACTGCTAAAATGCAAGTAGAATCGAAATGACAGAATTGAAAATACTAACATAAAAGAAAAAATGAAAAACTATTGTAAAAGCAGAAACAAAAACTACTAGAATACAAAAACATTCCCAACAGGGTTAAAATTTTCAAGTTGGTTCCACGAAATGTTTTAAGTGAGAATCGTTAGTTCTGTAGGAAAACAATTGCTCTTGTAAATCCTTTAGAATGTAAGAATTTTCACCTAGGACAAAATCGATCTTGAAAAGGACCCAGCCATAATTTTTGAAACTTCGAAACGTCTGATCGTCTTTTAGAGTAGATAGTTAAGTCATTAAGATAAATCTGAATAATCTTACCGATCAAATCGTTAAAATCTATCTACATAGCTCTTTGAAAAGTGGCACCTGCATTGGATAAGCCAAAAGGCATACGTTCATAAGAAAAAAGTGCCCTAATGAGTAATAAAAGTGGTTTTATATTTATCTGCCCTTTTTACCTTGATTTGATTGTAACCAGAGAAACCGTCAAGTAAGGACATCATCTGCGACCCTACAAATTGTTGCAAAATCATTTCCATACTAGGGAGAGGAAAGTGATCATTTATAATAACTTGATTCAATGCACAAAAATCTATGTACAATCTGATTTGACCAGTATTTTTCCAAACAGGAACCAAATTAGAAACCCATTCTGAATACTTAACCGAAAATATAATTCCAGCCTTCAAGAGTTTTTCCAATGCCTTTCGAATAGTTGCTTCTAGTGTAGGGTTAATAGGTATTTGTTTTTTCCTAACAGGATTTATGCCCTCCTTGATAGGAATAGCATGTTGTATAAGAGCAGGATCAAAACCATGAAGATCCTCATAAGACCAAGCAAAAACATCTTGAAATTCACCAAGTAGTCTGACAAACTTCATTTTTTCTTCATCAGAACATTGGGTACCTATTTTAACATTCTTTGGATACTCGGGTGTCCCAATGTTCAAGGAAATGGTTTTACCCAATTTCCTTTTCACCTCCTCTTCTTTATATTTCTCTTTGTTTCCTACATCAGTTGATGAAAATGAAATTTCTAGAGGAGTCAAGCCCTTAGGAATCTTGTTATCTTCCATTGATATAATTTACTTAGGATTATAAGGTTCATTTTGAATGTAATCACAGATGCTCTCATCACTAGGGAAGACCTGCTATGATTCTATATTGTCAGGGATATGTGCACGATACTAATATTTAAAAGTACAATCAGTTCTTTGTGGAAGAAGTTGTCGATTAGGAGAGGCTGCAAAAACAACTAACCGATCAACCTTTGAGTTCATTTCCCTTTTAACATGAGTAATTTTGAAAGATGGTAGTTTTGAGATGAGTTCCCAAATAGTTTGGGTCTAGCATTTCATCAACTTGTTTCTAGGAGAGTATATCTTACATAAAAGGTTCACAACAAGCTCAGAACACCCAAAACCTATAAGGTGACCACAACCCATATTATAGGCATTTTCAATGCCTAACAATAATGCTTTGAATTCAATGACATTGTTTGTGAAAGAAAACTATAACCTATAAGAAAAGTTATTAATTTTCCCCATAGGACAGTACAAGATAATGCGAGATCTATTTCCTTCATTGGAACATGAACCATCAAAGTGCATATGCCACATCCCATCGTCTAAGTCAATTTTTTCCAAGGGAGTGTTATCTTTTTCTAAAAATATGGAATACACTCCTAGGTCCTCCTCGATATAATTCGCATTAGGCTATGGAAAACTTTCTATGTAAGGTGAAATCCTTCCCTCTCTAAGGACTATGATGTTTTTACCATTATGAGGAACATATACATGTGTTTTGTCGAGTGAGAGGTATCCACCGGTCAAATCTTTCCAATATCTTCCTAGGATGATCGAGTACTTACTTACTGGCATATTGATTACCTGAATATTAAGGGTTGTCCTAATTTCAGGGTGAGCACACAAAACCAAGGTCATGTCCTTGATTTCACCTATGGTCATTTTTTGTAGGTTGTTATAAGAGAGAATGCTTTTGGAGTTTTCATTTGTATAAGACAAGCCTATCTCTTCCATAATAATCTTAGACATTACACTCGGGCCTGAACCATCATCCATGAGGAAACAATGGAAAATATTATCCATAATATTTACAGAAATATAAAACGGGTTTTTTTTTTTATAGGGTGTCTAAAGTTATGCACACCTACTTTATTTACAGACGGATCCTCTTCATCTACCTATTCATAGAGGTTGGATACAATGGAATATTTTCCTTCCATGAATGTTTTTAGATGCTTCTGTTGTTTAGGGACGGAAACCATGTCCAGAAGGGTTGCATCTAGTTTGATGTTGGCCAACTGATTTATAATATTTTATTTGGAAGAGGGGAGAGGGAAGGTATTTCCTTAACTGTCAGGAGCCCTAGGAACCTGAACAGTAGCAGTTAGTGAGGATGAGCTTGGGCTAGAATATTTGCAGGCAGGTTCATATTTTCTTTTGGCATAATAGGATTTATTCCTAGTATTTATGATTATGACATCTTATGGATATGCAAATTCTAGGACAACAATGGTATTTTTAGGTCTCATAGAAAATATTGTATCTCTAGCACTCTTCTTTACCTCACATGTACTTTCCTCATGGTGTTCCTCACAAAAGTTACACCAACTACGAGGCATGATAGCTTTAGGCTGAAAATTATTTTCATTTGGATTTCTAAAGGGGGGTGCAAAAGAGGATGAAGCTCCAGGGGTAAGAGAGGATACATTTCCTTTTCGCTCATACGCTATCATACGATTATTCATGTCTTGTACAAGCTGTAAGAGGGAGAACATGTATGTTTGTTTAACTGAATCTCCTTTAGAAAGACATTTTCTTTCAAGATGTTCTTCATACTCTAAATAGGTATGCAAAGCGAAACATAGGTTATCAATGGCCTTTTCTTGAATCCTATTATGGTAAGGGGAAGGTAATGCATTATGATAATGCATGAAAGTGGCTTGGTTCTGTGTTCAAGTGAGTTCATGGATTTTATTGTATAACTTGGTGAAATGCAAGTTGAAGGACTTGATAGTCTCACCATCCTTATAAGTGATGCTATTGTATTCTTGTAACTGCTCGGTTGGGATTTTGGATTTCCCATAGGAATATTTGAACCAATAGACTAACTCCTCCCAAGTAGATAAAATATTAGGAGGGATATCAAAGAAATAAGTCGCAACCTTCCCTTCAAGGGAATTGAAAAATAAGTGCATACAAGTATCGTTGTCATTGGCTCCTATGTTATGCTAGGCATTAGAAAATGCCACCAAGTGTTCATTCGTAGTGACAGTGTTATTCCCTGAAAAAACTAGGGATAATCTCTTTGAATTTAGGAAGTGGATGAGTAGCAGGTGCCAGGTTAAGAGGGGAGGAAACATGCCATGGTGCAGTTGTAGCATCTTCTTCAAACTAAAAAATCCCATACTTTTTAATGACTTTGGTGGGGTTTGTGGTAGATTGGACAGGGACTTGGTGGATATATAAGATACCAATCACCAAAGAATCTGAAGATTGATATGAAGAAGCACCTCCAATGCCACCAGAGCCACCACTAGATGACATCTTCTGGATAATAGGTAAGGGAGAGAAAGATGAACTTGATGAATCAGACAAGGTCCTCATTAGAGCACTTTGTTGGGTTGATAACACAATGTTCCTTCTTCCTATTTCAACAATAGGATTAATTTTAGATGATTAAAATCTTCTTCTCCTAGAAACACGAGGGTCTAAGGACATGAAAAGAAGATCAAAATTGAAGGAAAAATAAAGTTATGGCTGATTCCTAAACTGTCTATGCCTAAATTCCCAACGTTCTTGGGAACTTATGTCTTGTTCAATCGTTGCCCATGAATGATTAAGCTAATATCCAGTCTTAGTAGTGTCTAATATGGTGTTAAACAATTTTAAATAAATTATGGTCTGATCTTGAAGACCGAGTTGTTGGAAGATTGGTTGTTCTCATTGATGTCAACCCTAGTCATGGGTTTTGGACCGCAAGATTGATGAAGATATTTGGACATGAAGGACAATGCACATGCAGATACAACACCCATGGATATATATTATACATCATGTTTTTTTTGGTGGTATGTGGCACGTCACGTGGATCCTCATGGTTGAGGAGAAATGAATTTTTGAAGATCACAAAGTGAATTAAAGAAGGAAGTACATGTAGGCCCTGAAGATAATTAAAGAAAAGAATTACAAAATAAGAAAGTGTCATGTCAGCCATAATGTTAAAAGGAAGTGACATCAATGGTATAAATACACATAATTATACATTAATTTTATACACAAGTTGAATTTCAGAGGAAATCAGAAGTAAAGAAGGTCGGATTTCAAGGGAGGATGAAGTCTTTTGGTGATGTGTTCTAAGGTATGTTATTTTCAGATCATCTTACCATTTTCTCTATAACCTTTTTTATAGAACGATTCAGATAGTGAAATTTCTATGTTATTGAGAAGACATATTAAGGTACCTTTGTTAAAAAAATTAGCTCTTTATTCGCTATAATTATGAATATACACTCTGTGGAAGATAGGGTTTTTGACCAATCCTGAAGCTAGTCAATAAACAAGTGTTCTGGGTAAAACAATCATAACGTATTCATAGAGAATCGAAATGAAGTGGGACAAATTTCATTCAAAAGTGTACATATTTTAGTTTCATTTGTGTGAGTTTAAGAATCTAATTTTAAATATTGAGTGCGAGTAATTATGTACAAGTTCTCTCTCCTAAATAAACCAGAATTGAATAAAGTCTACCATTTTTTCTATAACTTCTTTTTGGGGAGGATTCAAGGAGTGAAACTTGGAGGAGCTTTAGAGAATACATTGTGTAATATTATCTACAGTATCATAGTATTCCAAGAATTGAATAATTGCATAAGTTTAAGAAGTCTCATGAAGAATTATCAGGCTCTATGTGATGGTTGGTTGATGGTGATGATTTAATGTAAAGTTTTATTATCTCTAATATATTATTGGGTGGAAGGATGCGGCAAGGATGGAGAGGTCAACCCTCTCTTGATATTAGAGTATTGTATATTCCTCTTGGATTTTTATCCCTCCATTTATATTTGTAAGTTGTAGCTACCTTTGGAAGTCATTACTTCCCTTGACCAATAATTATTGATTATTTCTCATATATTGTGCATGGTGTATTGTGGTGTATTGATGTAACCCTTATAATATTGTTCAATTCTCATTGGATATAATTGAATGGTGTAAGTATAAGTTGAAAAGGTTTTTAAATTCTACTTGATATTGATTCACCCCCCGTCTCAGTATCTACAATTGGTATCAGAGCAGGTTGCCTTCAAAATAGTTTAACCACTGGAAGGAAAATCCTGAGTAGAGATGGATGACCATGAGCACATTTCAAATGGGATTCAAAAATTTGATGGAATAAATTATGCATATTGGAGTGATAGAGTGAAAACTTACCTAACGACTTTGGGAGTAAACATTTGGTACTCAGTTGTAAATGGCTATGTAATCCCAAATAATGCTCCAACAGATCCAAATGAGAAGAAGCTTATGAGTTGTAATTCAAAATCCAAACATGTTATTCTAGAAGCATTGGCACCAACCATTGCTAGCAAAGTTATGGGATCCATCATTTCTAAAGAGGTATGGGACAAACTCAAGAGTATCTACAAAGGTGATCCAAAAGTTAATCTAGTCAAGCTTCAACAACATAGAGAAGAATTTGAAAATTTGAAGATGAATGAAAAGGAAGATATTGCAACCTATCTTCTTAGAGTTGATGAAGTTGTTAATGTTATCAAAGGATTAGGTGAAGAGCTCGATGAATTGTTGGTTGTACAAAAAGTGTTGAGATCACTTCTCTTGAAGTATTATGTTAAGGTCTCCACCATTGAAGAAACTAAGGACTTGAAAAAAATGACAATGGATGAATTACATGGGTCTCTTATAGCATATGAAATGAGAACAGGTACATAAAGTGACCAGCCAAAAAATGAAGTAGCCTTTAAATCCATAAAGAAGACAAAAGACATGGATAATGACCTTGATGAAGAAATAGAAAATTTTGTAAGAAGGTTTCAGAAGGGAAGTGGAAGATACAAAGGTAAGTCTCCTTTCAAATGCTTTAACTGTGGTAGAATAGGACATATTGTTGAAAACTGCTACTATAAAAAGAGAAGTCTCAACAATAAAATAATCTTCTACTCCAAGGATGATGAAATCTCCTCAGATGAGAGTGATGAAAAAGATAATGATGGAGGAGAAGTCCTCTTCATAACCCAAGAAACCCAGGATGATGATCACAAGAATTCTAAAGAAGAATAAATCATTTGTGAAGAAGATTCAAATGAAGAAACCAACCTTGATTCCTTTTGGGGATACAAAGACAATGCAGAGAGTGAACAAGAAGATAAGAATCTTGAAAAGTTGAAGCATGTTGAAACTGAAAATAGCAAGCTTAGAAACAAAAACATAATACTAAAAGGTGAATTGAGTA